>PGTU02000002.1:39896218-39965663 GCA_002896215.2 Cicer echinospermum
ATTTTTGGATGTTTTGAGTTTTATATCCAAATTTTAGTGCTTAGAAATTCAATTTTATCAATGTTATGAATTCTGTTGACAATCATCAAAAGGAAATCTTTTTCCAAATAAAAAAGATAAATTATCAGTAGAAGCGCTCATAAAGTTAACAATAAATACCAATTGGAACAAAATAATGACATTTTATTGGAAATGTTATCTATTATTTGACATCTAGTTTGAACCCTTGAAAATATATACATAATTGCCCAAAAATAGCTCTTAATTTCAAGTTAGTCATTCAAAGCACTAAATTGCCCAAAAAATACTCTTAAGTCATACACATGACTAGTTGTTATATGCTCACAATGTAAAAAAAGTTTACAATGACAATGTATGAAAATTAACCTATTATTATTTGTTTTGGATTAATTAATTAGGATGGAAAGGAGTTGTGCACATCAACACCAAGATATGGAACAGGAAAGGAAGCAGGAAATGAGGTTGGAATGTCAGTATGTTATCCAAAACCAGGTTCAATCAAGATTGATGATGGTGAAATTATGACTGTAGAATCCAGATATAAGAATGAATTTCTCACTGGAGCTATGGGACATATGTACATCTATTTGGCTGATCGACTACCAAACACACCGTAGACATCAAACTCTTATGATTTGTAATTTTTTAATGTAATGTTTCTTTTTGACATATAAAGAGTGCATCATGTGTATTTATTTTACCATTTTTTCCTTAATTATTTTTTTTGAGACCTCTCCACACTTCCACAATATCAAGTCACTTTGTTTTTTCTTCGGAGACAATAAAATCACAAAGATGTTTATCAATATTCAAATGAGATTATATGAGTCTCTTGAGTTTAAATTTGAGTCAAGATTGAGAAGGTAGAGTTTTAATGTCCCATGTTTGGTAAACTCAACTCGATACATTAGCTAGTCTTTATGGTTACACACAAAAAAATGAATGATGAAGAAAAAATATCTTACATTAATTATGATCTTAATGTCATCTTAATATTTTTTAATCTCAATAATTATACAAAAAGAAGCTGTACAAATGATAATTTCTAACACGAGTCATAAAACACATGGCAACCACATCAATACAAATTGACTATTTAAAATCTTTATTTTAATCTTAATAATATAGAAAAGAAAAAAAAAAAGATCAAACAATATACAATTTCAAAGTATACGGTATAAATATGTTATTATAAAATTAATACTTCTTATTTTTAATTGATTTTTGTAAATAAGAATAATTGATCTTTACTAATATACAAAAGAAACTCACATAAATCGTTATTTTAAACAACTGCCACAACCACATGAAGCCACATCAACACATATATAATTATTTAAATATATATTTTCTTCTCTTATTTTTATTCAATTATGACTAACCTATTAAAGTATATCACAGTTGTAATGTATTTGTAATTTTGCCACTTTGATATATGAGATAAAAATAGACGAAATAAAGTAAAATAAAAGAAAATGAGAAAATGTGAAAATAAAATAATTGATTAATGATTATGTACGAGGGAATATCGCAGAAAAGAAAAAAAAATCATATTTTATGGAATGAATAAATATACTTAGATATATAATAAATTTATAAAACGATATATTTGAGTACATCCTTATTATATGTCAAAAAAGTTTTTTATGAAAAAATAAAATAATAATTAAAAAAATCATAATCTTAATTGTATGAACAAACAAACTCACATTATCTTTATCTTTAATCTTTGTCTTAGTATTAATATTATCACAATCTTAATCGTCATTTTAACTTAATATTAATATTAATCTTTATCTCTATATCTTAATGTTAAGCTTAAATTTAGTCTTATCTTAATCTTAATTTTTGTCTTAATTTTTCTTAATCTGAATATTTACTTTGTCTTTAATCTACCTTTATCTTTATTTATTATCTTAATTTTATATAATGTATAATAGAAGTGCATGTAAATGACTATTTTAAACAAGTGTAACAACTCGATGATGAAGTCAAATTAACACATGTATTATTAAAATACCAATACTTTTATTTTAAACTAATTTTGGGAGTTGTTAAAAAAAACAATTTGGAGATTAAAAATATATCACACATTTTCTTGATAAAAAATAAGTTAAATTAATTGAATCGACAAAAAATAAGTTACATTCATAGAAATTTCTCTTAAAAGGAAGATTTTCAGAGATTAATTACAATAAAATTTAATTTTCAATTCTAAAAAATTCCATTTATCAACAAACAACACAAAGTTAATATCTTAACTTATAATTAAAAATTAACAATATAATTTTCTCTCTATAAAATTACTCCCACAACTTAAAAAATTAAAATAATATAATGTTCATTTATAAGTAAGTACTTTTTAAAAACGGTTGATCGCAATAACAATTAATTATATATTACTAAATGGATATTTATCTATTTTCCCATAAAAATATATATTTATCAACTAATAAAAAAAAAAGTTTTATCTTAATTTATATTAAAAAAAAAAAGGAATGTGGACCTTATTGAGAGTGTCTAATTTATTATGGTTTAATAGGCATACAATGGCAATGTAAACAATTTTACACTGTAACAAGAGCCATTAATTGTATAGTTATTTTACGATGGAAGTTACAATCATGTGCTGAGATGATAAAATTTATTGTTCTTATTAAAATTACTTTTCATCGACAGGGTGCAATCCTTTTTTCATAATTTATTAATATTATAACTTATGAGATTGAACTATCATACACATGAAAAGTTTTCACAAATAGAAATTTTAAAAATAATTATCACACAAGAGACAAGTTGTTGTTAACGAGATTGAACTATCACACATGAGTAATGACAGTTAAAAACTTCAAAATAACTATCATACACGTAATAAGTTGTCACTTATCCAATTGAAGGATAGTACACGTTATCATTTATAAAAATTTATAAAAACAATATCATACACGGGACAAGTTCTCTCTGATAGGAATTTCAAAATAACTAGCATACACATGATAAATTACTGCTTTTGAGATTGAACTATAACACAAGACACATATTCTCACCGATAAAAATCCAAAATCATTATCATACATGGGACAAGTTTGTCAATGATGAGATTGAACAAATAAATAAATTTTGTATCTGCAATTTTGCTACTCATATTTAGAAGTATACACACATTTAGACTATAACATGTGCATAATAAATTAAGGCTATTTATATTTAGAACAAACATTTCGATAACCATATAACACTTTATTAAGGGCATACTATCAACTTTGCCGAACTATCAAACTAACAAAATTGAAAATCTATAAAATTTTAATTGTAATGAAAAAGATAAAACTAAGAAGTATTATGTGATCGACAATAGTGCATCCATATTTTCATACACCATTTAACATGTAAATGTGGGAACTAACATTGATTTCAATCTGGATTATTCACAATTTCGTTTGACCAAATAAAAACAAAAATCTCTAACTAATTAAACGGGGAAAATGAGATTTCTTTTTTTGTAAAATTATTTGTGGAGCTATAACTGACACCAACTAATCATCGTAAAAAAAAAAATCAACTTGCTATAGCGATAAATAGCTGGCTATTGAGATTTTTTAAATGGCTTAAATTGTTAGATAACTCAATAAATTCTTAACAAAATTTGTTTATGTTGAAATTGTTGACCTGTAAATATAAAAACACCTTAGACATTCAAACGACACATGCGTCATATTGATATCAAAGCTTTGCCAACCGTATAATTGTATGTCCTTATACAGTTTTACTATAAAAGTAGGGAGCATTCAAGACTTCTTCATATTCACAAAGTTATATTCAACCAAAAATATTTTTTTCAAAAATTTATTAGAAGTCCGATAAGAAGCAAATCTTCACCATGGTTTCTCATGTGGTAAACCCTTCCTTCAAATTAATTTCCCTACTATATTTTTCAAGCATATATTATAATATGTATCTATAAATTTACACAAACTAGTAACATATTACAAACATTATTCATAACTTATTATGTAATAATAATCATTATTTATGTGCAGGTAAACATGAGATTTATCTCTAATGCATTTATTTTCTCATTATCAATATGTGTGATGTTATCAAGCACAATTTACTCACAACAAAAGGAGTATGAAAATCATATAAAGTCAGCAACATTTGTGTCTGAAAAGTTTGAAATTGGACCCGGAAACGTTGTTTCTAAAGCATTGATGGAAATTGAGTTTCCAAAGGGTCATATTGGTGTAAAGAGCTTTGACGTTGATCTAATTGACGAAGAAGGAAATTCTATACCATTGTATGAAACATACCTTCATCATTGGTTTGTTATAAATTTTATAAATAAGAATGTGTCACACGATCGTAATGCTCATACCAATCCTTATGCGGATGCCATTTTCAAAAGAAATGATGGAACTTGCAATGGAGGTATTCTTCCACAATATTGGGGTTTGGGAAGTGAATCAAGAGGAACAACTTCAAAGATTCCAGATCCTTTCGCAGTTGAAGTAGGTAACCCTAAAGATATTCCAGAAGGGTGGGAAGAGAAATGGTTATTTAGCATCATGGTCATTGATACACGTGGCACAGAGAATAGGAAAAGTTGCAGTGAATGTAGGTGTGACCAATTTAACCTCCCAGAGAATTATTTTAATGTGACAGTTGACATCAATGGAAACCCATTGAGCCCTGACTATAAAGGAGGAATTTTTTGTTGCCATGATAACTTTCAATGCAAACTGAGAAAGGGGTTTGAAGCCCCAAGAAGAAATCTTGCCCTAAGATACAAAGTAACATGGGTTGATTGGGACGAACAACAAATTCCCGTTAGATTTTATATACTTGATTCCACTGATCGGGTGAAAACAATTGGTTCTCAAATAATACATGATTGCCAGGTAACAAAATACATTATTTAAATAAATTCGTTTTTTTAATTTCACCGACAATTATATTATATGTGTAGCTCATGTGGTGGTGTTTTGATACTTCAAGGAGTTTGAGAATTAGGTTCAACGTTGAAACTATGATTACAAAGAATAAATTAAATTAATTAAGTTAAAAAATATCGTGATAACAATCTGTTAATTTTTTATAAGCATAATATTATATTAATTATTATTATTATGCATGCTGGGAGCAAGTGATAACAAATTGCTTTTGATATTTTACAGTCTGAGTATACTATTCCAGAAAATAATGGCGATGATCCGTTTCATGTTCAAAAAGCAAACATCCCAATGGATAAAGGTGGTTACCTTATCTACGGCACTGCTCATATGCATTCAGGTGTTGTTAATGCAACTCTATATGGGCAGGTAGAATTTAATATTTTAATTTGACGGAGTATTGTTAAACTGTATTTTGTTTTCTTTAATTAGTTTCTTAAGTTATAATATTTTTCAGGATTCTATATATAGTCAAGTGAATACTGTGATAGTGCATGCATAATGTCTAATATTTATTCCTTTAAGATTTAAGTGAAATAGAATGTCATTTTAAAGAGTTTTTGCACTTTCACTCAATTAAAAGTATTAGATTATTAGACACATTTGAGTTTTATAAAAGTACTTCTTAAGTCATACACATGACTAGTTGTTATATGCTCACAATGTAAAAAAATTTACAATGACAATGTATGAAAATTAAACCTATTTATTATTTGTTTTGGATTAATTAATTAGGATGGAAAGGAGTTGTGCACATCAACACCAAGATATGGAACAGGAAAGGAAGCAGGAAATGAGGAAGGTTACGCGGTTGGAATGTCAGTATGTTATCCAAAACCAGGTTCAATCAAGATTAATGATGGTGAAATTATGACTGTAGAATCCAGATATAAGAATGAATTTCTCACTGGAGCTATGGGACATATGTACATCTATTTGGCTGATCGACTACCAAACACACCGTAGACATCAAACTCTTATGATTTGTAATATTTTAATGTAATGTTTCTTTTTGACATATAAAGAGTGCATCATGTGTATTTATTTTACCATTTTTTTCTTAATTATTTTTTTGAGACCCTCTCCACACTTCACAGTATCAAGTCACTTTGTTTTTTCTTCAGAGACAATAAAGTCACAAAGATGTTTATCAATATTTAAATGAGATTATATGAGTCTCTTGAGTTTAAATTTGAGTCAAGAGATTGAGAAGGTAGAGTTTTAATGTCCATGTTGTTAAACTCAACTCGATACATTAGCTAGTCTTTATGGTTACACACAAAAATGAATGATGAAGAAAAAATATCTTACATTAATTATGATCTTAATGTCATCTTAATATTTTTTTAATCTCAATAATATACAAAAGAAGCTTGTACAAATGATAATTTCTAACACGAGTCATAAACACATGCAACCACATCAATACAAATTGACTATTAAAATCTTTATTTTAATCTTAATAATATAGAAAAGAAAAAAAAAAGATCAAACAATATACAATTTCAAACAAGTGTCACAACGGAGTTAAGTAATACGGTATAAATATGTTATTAAAATATTAATACTTTCTTATTTTTAATTGATTTTGTAAATAAAATATATCTTGATCTTTATAATATACAAAAGAAACTCACATAAATCGTTATTTTAAAAACAACTGCCACAACCACATGAAGCCACATCAACACATATATAATTATTTAAATATATTTTTCTTCTTCTTATTTTTATTCAATTATGACTAACCTATTAAAGTATATCACAGTTGTAATGTATTTGTAATTTTGCCACTTTGATATATGAGAGAAAGATAGACGAAATAAAGTAAAATAAAAGAAAATGAGAAAATGTGAAAATAAAATAATTGATTAATGATTATGTACGAGGGAATATCGCAGAAAAGAAAAAAAAAATCATATTTATGGAATGAATAAATATACTTAGATATAATAAATTTATAAAACGATATATTTGAGTACATCCTTATTATATATCAAAAAAGTTTTTTATGAAAAAAATAAATAATAATTAAAAAAATCATAATCTTAATTGTATGAACAAACAAACTCACATTATCTTTATCTTTAATCTTTGTACTAGTATTAATATTATCACAATCTTAATCGTCATTTTAACTTAATATTAATATTAATCTTTATCTCTATATCTTAATGTTAAGCTTAAATTTAGTCTTATCTTAATCTTAATTTTTGTCTTAATTTTTTCTTAATCTGAATATTTACTTTGTCTTTAATCTACCTTTATCTTTATTTATTATCTTAATTTTATATAATGTATAATAGAAGTGCATGTAAATGACTATTTTAAACAAGTGTAACAACTGGATGAAGTCAAAATAACACATGTATTATTAAAATACCAATACTTTTATTTTAAACTAATTTTGGGAGTTGTTTAAAAAAAACAATTTGGAGATTAAAATATATCACACATTTTTCTTGATAAAAAATAAGTTAAATTAATTGAATCGACAAAAAATAAGTTACATTCATAGAAATTTCTCTTAAAAGGAAGATTTTCAGAGATTAATTACAATAAAATTTAATTTTCAATTCTAAAAAATTCCATTTTATCAACAAACAACACAAAAGTTAATATCTTAACTTATAATTAAAAATTAACAATATAATTTTCTCTCTATAAAATTACTCCCACAACTTAAAAAATTAAAATAATATAATGTTCATTTATAAGTAAGTACTTTTTAAAACGGTTGATCGCAATAACAATTAATTATATATTACTAAATGGATATTTATCTATTTTCCCATAAAAATATATATTTATCAACTAATAAAATAAAAAGTTTAATCTTAATTTATATTAAAAAAAAAAAGGAATGTGGACCTTATTGAGAGTGTCTAATTTAGTATGGTTTAATAGGCATACAATGGCAATGTAAACAATTTTACACTGTAACAAGAGTCATTAATTGTATAGTTATTTTACGATGGAAGTTACAATCATGTGCTGAGATGATAAAATTTATTGTTCTTATTAAAATTACTTTCCATCGACAGGGTGCAATACTTTTTCATAATTTATTAATATTATAACTTATGAGATTGAACTATCATACACATGAAAAGTTTTCACAAATAGAAATTTTAAAAATAATTATCACACAAGAGACAAGTTGTTGTTAACGAGATTGAACTATCACACATGAGTAATGACAGTTAAAAACTTCAAAATAACTATCATACACGTAATAAGTTGTCACTTATCCAATTGAAGGATAGTACACGTTATCATTTATAAAAATTTATAAAAACAATATCATACACGGGACAAGTTCTCTCTGATAGGAATTTCAAAATAACTAGCATACACATGATAAATTACTGCTTTTGAGATTGAACTATAACACAAGACACATATTCTCACCGATAAAAATCCAAAATCATTATCATACATGGGACAAGTTTGTCAATGATGAGATTGAACAAATAAATAAATTTTGTATCTGCAATTTTGCTACTCATATTTAGAAGTATACACACATTTAGACTATAACATGTGCATAATAAATTAAGGCTATTCATATTTAGAACAAACATTTCGATAACCATATAACACTTTATTAAGGGCATACTATCAACTTTGCCGAACTATCAAACTAACAAAATTGAAAATCTATAAAATTTTAATTGTAATGAAAAAGATAAAACTACGAAGTATTATGTGATCGACAATAGTGCATCCATATTTCATACACCATTTAACATGTAAATGTGGGAACTAACATTGATTTCAATCTGGATTATTCACAATTTCGTTTGACCAAATAAAAACAAAAATCTCTAACTAATTAAACGGGGAAAATGAGATTTCTTTTTTTGTAAAATTATTTGTGGAGCTATAACTGACACCAACTAATCATCGTAAAAAAAAAATCAACTTGCTATAGCGATAAATAGCTGGCTATTGAGATTTTTTTAAATGGCTTAAATTGTTAGATAACTCAATAAATTCTTAACAAATTTGTTTATGTTGAAATTGTTGACCTGTAAATATAAAAACACCTTAGACATTCAAACGACACATGCGTCATATTGATATCAAAGCTTTGCCAACCGTATAATTGTATGTCCTTATACAGTTTTACTATAAAAGTAGGGAGCATTCAAGACTTCTTCATATTCACAAAGTTATATTCAACCAAAATATTTTTTTCAAAAATTTATTAGAAGTCCGATAAGAAGCAAATCTTCACCATGGTTTCTCATGTGGTAAACCCTTCCTTCAAATTAATTTCCCTACTATTTTTCAAGCATATATTATAATATGTATCTATAAATTTACACAAACTAGTAACATATTACAAACATTATTCATAACTTATTATGTAATAATAATCATTATTTATGTGCAGGTAAACATGAGATTTATCTCTAATGCATTTATTTTCTCATTATCAATATGTGTGATGTTATCAAGCACAATTTACTCACAACAAAAGGAGTATGAAAATCATATAAAGTCAGCAACATTTGTGTCTGAAAAGTTTGAAATTGGACCCGGAAACGTTGTTTCTAAAGCATTGATGGAAATTGAGTTTCCAAAGGGTCATATTGGTGTAAAGAGCTTTGACGTTGATCTAATTGACGAAGAAGGAAATTCTATACCATTGTATGAAACATACCTTCATCATTGGTTTGTTATAAATTTTATAAATAAGAATGTGTCACACGATCGTAATGCTCATACCAATCCTTATGCGGATGCCATTTTCAAAAGAAATGATGGAACTTGCAATGGAGGTATTCTTCCACACAATATTGGGGTTTGGGAAGTGAATCAAGAGGAACAACTTCAAAGATTCCAGATCCTTTCGCAGTTGAAGTAGGTAACCCTAAAGATATTCCAGAAGGGTGGGAAGAGAAATGGTTATTTAGCATCATGGTCATTGATACACGTGGCACAGAGAATAGGAAAAGTTGCAGTGAATGTAGGTGTGACCAATTTAACCTCCCAGAGAATTATTTTAATGTGACAGTTGACATCAATGGAAACCCATTGAGCCCTGACTATAAAGGAGGAATTTTTTGTTGCCATGATAACTTTCAATGCAAACTGAGAAAGGGGTTTGAAGCCCAAGAAGAAATCTTGCCCTAAGATACAAAGTAACATGGGTTGATTGGGGACGAACAACAATTCCCGTTAGATTTTAATATACTTGATTCCACTGATCGGTGAAAACAATTGGTTCTCAAATAATACATGATTGCCAGGTAACAAAATACATTATTTAAATAAATTCGTTTTTTTAATTTCACCGACAATTATATTATATGTGTAGCTCATGTGGTGGTGTTTTGATACTTCAAGGAGTTTGAGAATTAGGTTCAACGTTGAAACTATGATTACAAAGAATAAATTAAATTAATTAAGTTAAAAAATATCGTGATAACAATCTGTTAATTTTTTTATAAGCATAATATATATATTAATTATTATTATTATGCATGCTGGGAGCAAGTGATAACAAATTGCTTTTGATATTTTACAGTCTGAGTATACTATTCCAGAAAATAATGGCGATGATCCGTTTCATGTTCAAAAAGCAAAACATCCCAATGGATAAAGGTGGTTACCTTATCTACGCACTGCTCAATATGCATTCAGGTGTTGTTAATGCAACTCTATATGGGCAGGTAGAATTTAATATTTTAATTTGACGAGTATTGTTAAACTGTATTTTGTTTTCTTTAATTAGTTTCTTAAGTTATAATATTTTTCAGGATTCTATATATAGTCAAGTGAATACTGTGATAGTGCATGCATAATGTCTAATATTTATTCCTTTAAGATTAAGTGAAATAGAATGTTCATTTTAAAGAGTTTTTGCACTTTCACTCAATTAAAAGTATTAGATTATTAGACACGTTTGAGTTTTATAAAAGTACTTCTTAAGCATACACATGACTAGTTGTTATATGCTCACAATGTAAAAAAATTTACAATGACAATGTATGAAAATTAAACCTATTTATTATTTGTTTTGGATTATTTAATTAGGATGGAAAGGAGTTGTGCACATCAACACCAAGATATGGAACAGGAAAGGAAGCAGGAAATGAGGAAGGTTACGCGGTTGGAATGTCAGTATGTTATCCAAAATCAGGTTCAATCAAGATTAATGATGGGTGAAATTATGACTGTAGAATCCAGATATAAGAATGAATTTCTCACTGGAGCTATGGACATATGTACATCTATTTGGCTGATCGACTACCAAACACACCGTAGACATCAAACTCTTATGATTTGTAATTTTTTAATGTAATGTTTCTTTTTGACATATAAAGAGTGCATCATGTGTATTTATTTTACCATTTTTTCCTTAATTATTTTTTTGAGACCCTCTCCACACTTCACAATATCAAGTCACTTTGTTTTTTCTTCGGAGACAATAAAGTCACAAAGATGTTTATCAATATTCAAATGAGATTATATGAGTCTCTTGAGTTTAAATTTGAGTCAAGAGATTGAGAAGGTAGAGTTTTAATGTCCATGTTGTTAAACTCAACTCGATACATTAGCTAGTCTTTATGTTACACACAAAAATGAATGATGAAGAAAAAATATCTTACATTAATTATGATCTTAATGTCATCTTAATATTTTTTTAATCTCAATAATATACAAAAGAGTTTGTACAAATGATAATTTCTAACACGAGTCATAAACACATGCAACCACATCAATACAAATTGACTATTAAAATCTTTATTTTAATCTTAACTAATATAGAAAAGAAAAAGAAAAAAAAGATCAAACAATATACAATTTCAAACAAGTGTCACAACGAGTTAAGTAATACGGTATAAATATGTTATTAAAAATTAATACTTCTTATTTTTAATTGATTTTGTAAAAAAAATATATCTTGATCTTATAATATACAAAAGAAACTCACATAAATCGTTATTTTAAAACAATATGCCACAACCACATGAAGCCACATCAAACAACATATATAATTATTTAAATATATTTTTCTTCTTCTTATTTTATTCAATTATGACTAACCTATTAAAGTATATCACAGTTGTAATGTATTGTATTTTGCCACTTTGATATATGAGAGAAAAGATAGACAAAATAAAGTAAAATAAAAGAAAATGAGAAAATGTGAAAATAAAATAATTGATTAATGATTATATACGAGGGAATATCGCAGAAAAGAAAAAAAAATCATATTTATGGAATGAATAAAATATACTTAGATATAATAAATTTATAAAACGATATATTTGAGTACATCCTTATTATATGTCAAAAAAGTTTTTATGAAAAAATAAAATAATAATTAAAAAAATCATAATCTTAATTGTATGAACAAACAAACTCACATTATCTTTATCTTTAATCTTTGTCTTAGTATTAATATTATCACAATCATTAATCGTCATTTAAACTTAATATTAATATTAATCTTTATCTCTATATCTTAATGTTAAGCTTAAATTTAGTCTTATCTTAATCTTAATTTTTGTCTTAATTTTTTCTTAATCTGAATATTTACTTTGTCTTTAATCTACCTTTATCTTTATTTATTATCTTAATTTTATATAATGTATAATAGAAGTGCATGTAAAATGACTATTTTTAAAACAAGTGTAACAACTCGATGAAGTCAAATTAACACATGTATTATTAAAATACCAATACTTTTATTTTAAACTAATTTTGGGGAGTTGTTAAAAAAAAACAATTTGGAGATTAAAATATATCACACATATTTTCTTGATAAAAATAAGTTAAATTAATTGAATCGACAAAAAATAAGTTACATTCATAGAAATTTCTCTTAAAAGGAAGATTTTCAGAGATTAATTACAAATAAATTTAATTTTTAATTCTAAAAAATTCCATTTATCAACAAACAACACAAAAAGTTAATATCTTAACTTATAATTAAAAATTAACAATATAATTTTCTCTCTATAAAAATTTACTCCACACAACTTAAAAAATTAAAAATAATATAATGTTCATTTATAAGTAAGTACTTTTTTAAAACGGTATATCGCAATAACAATTAATTATATATTACTAAATGGATATTTAT
Organism: Cicer echinospermum; assembly: GCA_002896215.2. Taxonomy (NCBI): domain Eukaryota; kingdom Viridiplantae; phylum Streptophyta; class Magnoliopsida; order Fabales; family Fabaceae; genus Cicer; species Cicer echinospermum. The sequence goes on from PGTU02000002.1 coordinate 39,909,290, forward strand.
CTATTTTCCCATAAAAATATATATTATCAACTAATAAAATAAAAAAGTTTAATCTTAATTTATATTAAAAAAAAAAACGAATGTGGACCTTATTGAGAGTGTCTAATTTATTATGGTTTAATAGGCATACAATGGCAATGTAAACAATTTTACACTGTAACAAGAGCCATTAATTGTATAGTTATTTTACGATGGAAGTTACAATCTCATGTGCTGAGATGATAAAATTTATTGTTCTTATTAAAATTACTTTTTCATCGACAGGGTGCAATACTTTTTCATAATTATTAATATTATAACTTATGAGATTGAACTATCATACACATGAAAAGTTTTTCACAAATAGAAATTTTAAAATAATTATCACACAAGAGACAAGTTGTTGTTAACGAGATTGAACTATCACACATGAGTAATGACAGTTAAAAACTTCAAAATAACTATCATACACGTAATAAAGTTGTCACTTATCCAATTGAAGGATAGTACACATTATCATTTATAAAAATTATAAAAACAATATCATACACGGGACAAGTTCTCTCTGATAGGAATTTCAAAATAACTAGCATACACATGATAAATTACTGCTTTTGAGATTGAACTATAACACAAGACACATATTCTCACCGATAAAAATCCAAAATCATTATCATACATGGGACAAGTTTGTCAATGATGAGATTGAACAAATAAATAAATTTTGTATCTGCAAATTTTGCTACTCATATTTAGAAGTATACACACATTTAGACTATAACATGTGCATAATAAATTAAGGCTATTCATATTTAGAACAAACATTTCGATAACCATATAACACTTTATTAAGGGCATACTATCAACTTTGCCGAACTATCAAACTAACAAAATTTGAAAATCTATAAAATTTTAATTGTAATGAAAAAGATAAAACTACGAAGTATTATGTGATCGACAATAGTGCATCCATATTTCATACACCATTTAACATGTAAATGTGGAACTAACATTGATTTCAATCTGGATTATTCACAATTTCGTTTGACCAAATAAAAACAAAAATCTCTAACTAATTAAACGGGAAAATGAGATTTCTTTTTTTGTAAAATTATTTGTGGAGCTATAACTGACACCAACTAATCATCGTAAAAAAAAAATCAACTTGCTATAGCGTAATCATCGTAAAAATCAACTTTCTTCAAAACTAGTAACCCTAGGTTGGGTGAGAGTTAGAACAAGGATTTCGCAACTCCACTCTTCCTCTTTGATTCGAAAACGAAGAAAAAACGGTATTTGAGATCCAAACACAAACCCCTCCGTTTCTTCTAGATCCAAGCTTCATTTCTCGAAGAGATAGAAGGGAAAGTTGCTCACTACCACGCTACGGTGCTAGGGACCAATTTGGAGGCGACGTTGCGAGCGGAGATTTTTACCGGATTTGCTCACGGGTACCGGAAACGCACGTTAGAGCTAACGCGAAGGTAAGGGCTTCTTCCAAACTTTTAGATTTGCATCTAGGGCCTTATCTGTGATTGTGTGGAAACGAATTTTGTTAGGATTGGAGTATTGTTTTGGGAAAATGAATTTACCTCACTATGTATGAGTTGAATAAATGAAATTTACTACGTTTGATTTGTGTTCATCGTATTTGGCATGTTCATACTGATGTTTGTTGATTGATGTGTTTTGGTTTGAATTATGAATTGAATGTGAGAATTTGTTTGAGTTTGTTTTGTGTGGAATTTGAAAAAAACCATTAAGTTAAATGAGTATTAAGAATGGGGAATCTCTTAATGTCTTGTTTACTTAATGTGTGTTTGTTTGTGAAAATTGTTAAGTTAACTGGGCGTTAAGAATGGGGAATCTCTTAATGTCTCGGTTACTTAACCTTTGTTTTTGAAAATCGTTTAAGTTAACTGGGCGTTAAGAACGGGGAATCTCTTAATGTCTCGGTTACTTAACCTTTGTTTTTGAAAATCGTTTAAGTTAACTAGGCGTTAAGAATGGGGAATCTCTTAATGTCTCGGTTACTTAACCTTTGTTTTTGAAAATCGTTTAAGTTAACTGGGCGTTAAGAATGGGGAATCTCTTAATGTCTCGGTTACTTAATATTTGTTTTGAAAATCGTTTAAGTTAACTGGGCGTTAAGAATGGGGAATCTCTTAATGTCTCGGTTACTTAACTTTTGTTTTTGAAAATCGTTTAAGTTAACTGGGCGTTAAGAATGGGGAATCTCTTAATGTCTCAGTTACTTAACCTTTGTTTTTGAAAATCGTTTAAGTTAACTGGGCGTTAAGAATGGGGAATCTCTTAATGTCTCGGTTACTTAATATTTGTTTTGAAAATCGTTTAAGTTAACTGGGCGTTAAGAATGGGGAATCTCTTAAATGTCTCGGTTACTTAATGTTTGTTTTTGAAAATCGCTTCAGTAAATGAGTATTAAGAATGGGGAATCTCTTAATGACTTATTTACTGAATGTTTTGTTTTGAAAATCGATAAGTTAAATGAGAATTAAGAATGGGGAATCTCTTAATGTCTCGTTTACTTATGTGTGTTTTGGTAAATCGTGCTGACCCGCGATAGGTGGCACCTTGGTAAACGGTACGGGTCCGTGATAGATAGTACGTTTACGATTTACGTTTGGTAAGTTGTGCTGACCCGGGATAGGTGGCACCTCGGTAAACAGTACTGGCCCGTGATAGGTGGTACGTTTACGACTTACGTTCCTGAGGGAATTGTGTTTGTCCGTGAGAGAACTGCACAGGGGGTTTGTCCGTGAGAGACTACACCCTGGTTTAAGTTAGATGAGAATTAAGAACGGGGAATCTCTTAATGTCTCGTTTACTTATGTGTGCTTTGGTAAATCATGCTGACCCGGGATGGGTGGCACCTTGGTAAACGGTACGGGTCCGTGATAGACAGTACGTTTACGATTTACGTTTGGTAAGTTGTGCTGACCCGGGATAGGTGGCACCTCGGTAAACAGTACTGACCCGTGATAGGTGGTACGTTTACGACTTACGTTCCTGAGGGAATTGTGTTTGTCCGTGAGAGACTGCACAGGTGTTTGTCCGTGAGAGACTGCACAGGTGTTTGTCCGTGAGAGACTACACCCTGTTAAATTGTGAATTGTTGGTTCATTTGGTATGTGTAGTAATTGTGTTATAAGTGTTATATTTTGGAATTTGGTGATAACATGTTGGATTGCAATACCATTTTGAAACCCATGATGTTGTATTAATTGTGTTATAAATGTTAAGTGTTATGTTTTGGAATTTGGTGATAACATGTTTGCTTGCAATACTATTTCGAAATTAACGATGTTGTAGCGATTGCGTTATCAGTGCTAAGTGTTAGGATTTGAGAGTATGTATGATTGTGATTGAGTTAGTTATGAATTCTTGAAAGAATACACAGGGGAAATCGATTTCTCAATCGATTGGATGGGTAAATAGGGGCTTGGCCAAATTGACAAAATCGATTAGCCAATCGATTTTGTAATCAGTTTTCAAAAATCCTTTACGAAATCGATTGCCCAATCGATTGGGCCTTAAGTCAGGGACTCAGCCATATTCGACCAAATCGATTTGGAAATCGATTGGCTTAAAACCAGGGGGCTCAGTACTCACTCAATCGATTTCCCAATCGATTGATTTCAGCCCAGGATTTTGTCTTCATTAAAATCCTTCACCCCAATCGATTTCCCAATCGATTGGCTCAGTGAAAATCCTCAATTTGGGTTAGATGGTTGATTACTCATTAACTTATCCATGTCTTGATTTGTTATGTTTTCATTAGGGGATTGAGAACTTCATTTTGCTTTCATTTTTAATTGGCAAAGTATTGTATGAACTTTTCGCATATTGAAAATCCTGATAAGGTGCATGCTTAGTTGAAAAGTTATTTTTAGCATTTAAAACTTAAATGTTATGTGTTAACTGTTATTTTCGGTTGGTGACCTTTACAATTATTGTGGAAATCTGGGCTTTGCCCTCAGATGAGAGTCAGGACGATCCTACCGGTTCGTACCCTACGGACGGAAATGGAGATGGGAACGCTTGACTGCAGCTACATTAGGAGGATCTCACGGGGCGCGTGGAGATCACTCAGGGTGTTTAGTTGTTTTGTAAAATGATCAGACTAGGTTGTCACAGAGGGAACGGATGTCTTTCTTTTGGGGTTGCGTTTATTTTAAACCGGAAGACTGTACTGTTACTATTATTGTCAGTACGACACCTTAGTTGAATGGGTTCCTTGTATCTTCTGGTTGTTGCTTAAATACTTTGGATGTATGTATTTGAGAAACTTTTTCCGCTGCTTGTAAATTTTAATGACTCAATTATTTATCCAAAGGCATTTTCTGATTTAATTCTCTGTTTTATTTTAATTCCTTTTGAAAAAAAAAAATACACCCTCGCTTTGAAAAAACGGGGTGTTACAAACTGCCACAACCACATGAAGCCACATCAACACATATATAATTATTTAAATATATTTTTCTTCTTCTTATTTTTATTCAATTATGACTAACCTATTAAAGTATATCACAGTTGTAATGTATTTGTAATTTTGCCACTTTGATATATGAGAGAAAGATAGACGAAATAAAGTAAAATAAAAGAAAATGAGAAAATGTGAAAATAAAATAATTGATTAATGATTATATACGAGGGAATATCGCAGAAAAGAAAAAAAATCATATTTATGGAATGAATAAATATACTTAGATATAATAAATTTATAAAACGATATATTTGAGTACATCCTTATTATATGTCAAAAAAGTTTTTTATGAAAAAATAAAATAATAATTAAAAAAATCATAATCTTAATTGTATGAACAAACAAACTCACATTATCTTTATCTTTAATCTTTGTCTTAGTATTAATATTATCACAATCTTAATCGTCATTTTAACTTAATATTAATATTAATCTTTATCTCTATATCTTAATGTTAAGCTTAAATTTAGTCTTATCTTAATCTTAATTTTTGTCTTAATTTTTTCTTAATCTGAATATTTACTTTGTCTTTAATCTACCTTTATCTTTATTTATTATCTTAATTTTATATAATATATAATAGAAGTGCATGTAAACGACTATTTTAAACAAGTGTAACAACTGGATGAAGTCAAATTAACACATGTATTATTAAAATACCAATACTTTTATTTTAAACTAATTTTGGGAGTTGTTAAAAAAAAAACAATTTGGAGATTAAAATATATCACACATTTTCTTGATAAAAAAATAAGTTAAATTAATTGAATCGACAAAAAATAAGTTACATTCATAGAAATTTCTCTTAAAAGGAAGATTTTCAGAGATTAATTACAATAAAATTTAATTTTCAATACTAAAAAATTCCATTTATCAACAAACAACACAAAAGTTAATATCTTAACTTATAATTAAAAATTAACAATATAATTTTCTCTCTATAAAATTACTCCCACAACTTAAAAAATTAAAATAATATAATGTTCATTTATAAGTAAGTACTTTTTAAAACGGTTGATCGCAATAACAATTAATTATATATTACTAAATGGATATTTATCTATTTTCCCATAAAAATATATATTTATCAACTAATAAAATAAAAAGTTTTATCTTAATTTATATTAAAAAAAAAAAAAAGAATGTGGACCTTATTGAGAGTGTCTAATTTATTATGGTTTAATAGGCATACAATGGCAATGTAAACAATTTTACATTGTAACAAGAGTCATTAATTGTATAGTTATTTTACGATGGAAGTTACAATCATGTGCTGAGATGATAAAATTTATTGTTCTTATTAAAATTACTTTCCATCGACAGGTTGCAATCCTTTTTCATAATTTATTAATATTATAACTTATGAGATTGAACTATCATACACATGAAAAGTTTTCACAAATAGAAATTTTAAAATAATTATCACACAAGAGACAAGTTGTTGTTAACGAGATTGAACTATCACACACGAGTAATGACAGTTAAAAACTTCAAAATAACTATCATACACGTAATAAGTTGTCACTTATCCAATTGAAGGATAGTACACATTATCATTTATAAAAACAATATCATACACGGGACAAGTTCTCTCTGATAGGAATTTCAAAATAACTAGCATACACATGATAAATTACTGCTTTTGAGATTGAACTATAACACAAGACACATATTCTCACCGATAAAAATCCAAAATCATTATCATACATGGGACAAGTTTGTCAATGATGAGAGTGAACAAATAAATAAATTTTGTATCTGCAATTTTGCTACTCATATTTAGAAGTATACACACATTTAGACTATAACATGTGCATAATAAATTAAGGTTATTCATATTTAGAACAAACATTTCGATAACCATATAACACTTTATTAAGGGCATACTATCAACTTTGCCGAACTATCAAACTAACAAAATTGAAAATCTATAAAATTTTAATTGTAATGAAAAAGATAAAACTACGAAGTATTATGTGATCGACAATAGTGCATCCATATTTCATACACCATTTAACATGTAAATGTGGGAACTAACATTGATTTCAATCTGGATTATTCACAATTTCGTTTGACCAAATAAACAAAAAATCTCTAACTAATTAAACGGGGAAAATGAGATTTCTTTTTTTGTAAAATTATTTGTGGAGCTATAACTGACACCAACTAATCATCGTAAAAAAAAAATCAACTTGCTATAGCGATAAATAGCTAGCTATTGAGATTTTTTTAAATGGCTTAAATTGTTAGATAACTCAATAAATTCTTAACAAAATTTGTTTATGTTGAAATTGTTGACCTGTAAATATAAAAACACCTTAGACATTCAAACGACACATGCGTCATATTGATATCAAAGCTTTGCCAACCGTATAATTGTATGTCCTTATACAGTTTTACTATAAAAGTAGGGAGCATTCAAGACTTCTTCATATTCACAAAGTTATATTCAACCAAAATATTTTTTTCAAAAATTTATTAGAAGTCCGATAAGAAGCAAATCTTCACCATGGTTTCTCATGTGGTAAACCCTTCCTTCAAATTAATTTCCCTACTATTTTTCAAGCATATATTATAATATGTATCTATAAATTTACACAAACTAGTAACATATTACAAACATTATTCATAACTTATTATGTAATAATAATCATTATTTATGTGCAGGTAAACATGAGATTTATCTCTAATGCATTTATTTTCTCATTATCAATATGTGTGATGTTATCAAGCACAATTTACTCACAACAAAAGGAGTATGAAAATCATATAAAGTCAGCAACATTTGTGTCTGAAAAGTTTGAAATTGGACCCGGAAACGTTGTTTCTAAAGCATTGATGGAAATTGAGTTTCCAAAGGGTCATATTGGTGTAAAGAGCTTTGACGTTGATCTAATTGACGAAGAAGGAAATTCTATACCATTGTATGAAACATACCTTCATCATTGGTTTGTTATAAATTTTATAAATAAGAATGTGTCACACGATCGTAATGCTCATACCAATCCTTATGCGGATGCCATTTTCAAAAGAAATGATGGAACTTGCAATGGAGGTATTCTTCCACAATATTGGGGTTTGGGAAGTGAATCAAGAGGAACAACTTCAAAGATTCCAGATCCTTTCGCAGTTGAAGTAGGTAACCCTAAAGATATTCCAGAAGAGTGGGAAGAGAAATGGTTATTTAGCATCATGGTCATTGATACACGTGGCACAGAGAATAGGAAAAGTTGCAGTGAATGTAGGTGTGACCAATTTAACCTCCCAGAGAATTATTTTAATGTGACAGTTGACATCAATGGAAACCCATTGAGCCCTGACTATAAAGGAGGAATTTTTTGTTGCCATGATAACTTTCAATGCAAACTGAGAAAGGGGTTTGAAGCCCCAAGAAGAAATCTTGCCCTAAGATACAAAGTAACATGGGTTGATTGGGACGAACAACAAATTCCCGTTAGATTTTATATACTTGATTCCACTGATCGGGTGAAAACAATTGGTTCTCAAATAATACATGATTGCCAGGTAACAAAATACATTATTTAAATAAATTCGTTTTTTTAATTTCACCGACAATTATATTATATGTGTAGCTCATGTGGTGGTGTTTTGATGCTTCAAGGAGTTTGAGAATTAGGTTCAACGTTGAAACTATGATTACAAAGAATAAATTAAATTAATTAAGTTAAAAAATATCGTGATAACAATCTGTTAATTTTTTTATAAGCATAATATTATATTAATTATTATTATTATGCATGCTCGGAGCAAGTGATAACAAATTGTTTTTGATATTTTACAGTCTGAGTATACTATTCCAGAAAATAATGGCGATGATCCGTTTCATGTTCAAAAAGCAAACATCCCAATGGATAAAGGTGGTTACCTTATCTACGGCACTGCTCATATGCATTCAGGTGTTGTTAATGCAACTCTATATGGGCAGGTAGAATTTAATATTTTAATTTGACGGAGTATTGTTAAACTGTATTTTGTTTTCTTTAATTAGTTTCTTAAGTTATAATATTTTTCAGGATTCTATATATAGTCAAGTGAATACTGTGATAGTGCATGCATAATGTCTAATATTTATTCCTTTAAGATTTAAGTGAAATAGAATGTCATTTTAAAGAGTTTTTGCACTTTCACTCAATTAAAAGTATTAGATTATTAGACACATTTGAGTTTTATAAAAGTACTTCTTAAGTCATACACATGACTAGTTGTTATATGCTCACAATGTAAAAAAATTTACAATGACAATGTATGAAAATTAAACCTATTTATTATTTGTTTTGGATTAATTAATTAGGATGGAAAGGAGTTGTGCACATCAACACCAAGATATGGAACAGGAAAGGAAGCAGGAAATGAGGAAGGTTACGCGGTTGGAATGTCAGTATGTTATCCAAAACCAGGTTCAATCAAGATTAATGATGGTGAAATTATGACTGTAGAATCCAGATATAAGAATGAATTTCTCACTGGAGCTATGGGACATATGTACATCTATTTGGCTGATCGACTACCAAACACACCGTAGACATCAAACTCTTATGATTTGTAATTTTTTAATGTAATGTTTCTTTTTGACATATAAAGAGTGCATCATGTGTATTTATTTTACCATTTTTTCCTTAATTATTTTTTTGAGACCCTCTCCACACTTCACAATATCAAGTCACTTTGTTTTTTCTTCGGAGACAATAAAGTCACAAAGATGTTTATCAATATTCAAATGAGATTATATGAGTCTCTTGAGTTTAAATTTGAGTCAAGAGATTGAGAAGGTAGAGTTTTAATGTCCATGTTGTTAAACTCAACTCGATACATTAGCTAGTCTTTATGGTTACACACAAAAATGAATGATGAAGAAAAAATATCTTACATTAATTATGATCTTAATGTCATCTTAATATTTTTTTAATCTCAATAATATACAAAAGAAGCTTGTACAAATGATAATTTCTAACACGAGTCATAAACACATGCAACCACATCAATACAAATTGACTATTAAAATCTTTATTTTAATCTTAATAATATAGAAAAGAAAGAAAAAAAAGATCAAACAATATACAATTTCAAACAAGTGTCACAACGGAGTTAAGTAATACGGTATAAATATGTTATTAAAATATTAATACTTCTTATTTTTAATTGATTTTGTAAATAAAATATATCTTGATCTTTATAATATACAAAAGAAACTCACATAAATCGTTATTTTAAACAACTGCCACAACCACATGAAGCCACATCAACACATATATAATTATTTAAATATATTTTTCTTCTTCTTATTTTTATTCAATTATGACTAACCTATTAAAGTATATCACAGTTGTAATGTATTTGTAATTTTGCCACTTTGATATATGAGAGAAAGATAGACGAAATAAAGTAAAATAAAAGAAAATGAGAAAATGTGAAAATAAAATAATTGATTAATGATTATATACGAGGGAATATCGCAGAAAAGAAAAAAAAATCATATTTATGGAATGAATAAATATACTTAGATATAATAAATTTATAAAACGATATATTTGAGTACATCCTTATTATATGTCAAAAAAAGTTTTTATGAAAAAATAAAATAATAATTAAAAAAATCATAATCTTAATTGTATGAACAAACAAACTCACATTATCTTTATCTTTAATCTTTGTCTTAGTATTAATATTATCACAATCTTAATCGTCATTTTAACTTAATATTAATATTAATCTTTATCTCTATATCTTAATGTTAAGCTTAAATTTAGTCTTATCTTAATCTTAATTTTTGTCTTAATTTTTTCTTAATCTGAATATTTACTTTGTCTTTAATCTACCTTTATCTTTATTTATTATCTTAATTTTATATAATGTATAATAGAAGTGCATGTAAATGACTATTTTAAACAAGTGTAACAACTCGATGAAGTCAAATTAACACATGTATTATTAAAATACCAATACTTTTATTTTAAACTAATTTTGGGAGTTGTTAAAAAAAACAATTTGGAGATTAAAATATATCACACATTTTCTTGATAAAAAATAAGTTAAATTAATTGAATCGACAAAAAATAAGTTACATTCATAGAAATTTCTCTTAAAAGGAAGATTTTCAGAGATTAATTACAATAAAATTTAATTTTCAATTCTAAAAAATTCCATTTATCAACAAACAACACAAAAGTTAATATCTTAACTTATAATTAAAAATTAACAATATAATTTTCTCTCTATAAAATTACTCCCACAACTTAAAAAATTAAAATAATATAATGTTCATTTATAAGTAAGTACTTTTTAAAACGGTTGATCGCAATAACAATTAACTAGTTTGTAACCCGTGCGTCGCACGGAAACAACGATTTTAATAAATAAATTATTATATTAGTTTATATATATATATATATATATATTAAATTTTATAAATTTTATTTTTTTGATAATAAAAAAATAAGTTGACTTAAAAAAAATAATTTAAAATTAAAAAATTAAAAAAATCTAATTATGACTTAACTTAAAAACTAACTTAATAATGAATTTTTATTTTTATTATTCAACCTATGTTATTTATATGAAATACAAGACATTTAAGAATTCATATAAATTTTGTTGTATAAGTGGGCAAAATATCTTTTATTTTAGTACTACTCACAAAATACTAAAGAAAAATAATTTTCCCGTTACAAACAAAAAATTACAATACACATAGTATCTTTTATCTTTGAATTTGCATGTTAGTCTTCATTAATCTTTCATGAATCTTTTGAATTCTTTTGAATTTGCGTGATATTTAATAATAAATTTAGAATATAAAATGTATAGTATAGTAGTTTTTAAATTTGATAAAATAGTGTTTGAAGTTTGAAAAACCATTACTTTCAATGAATCGATAAAATGAATTGTTTCTTTAATTCCTACATAAATTTTATATTTTCTTAAATAAATTATTATTTTTCTCTTCAATATTCTGGAAATTTAATTGAATTCATGGCTAAGAAGTCTAAATAAATTTTATATTTACTTAAATAAATTATTTTTCATTTAATATAATGTAAACCCCATTTATTAGACAATTTATAATCAAAATTATTAGTATGGGCAACAACTATTTATGGGAGAATTTAAAATCGGAGTTATTAAGACAAATCTTGTATAAAAGAATACAAATATAAATATACAAATGTATAATTTGTTGACTATTTATGAGTGAATTTAAAATCGGAGTTATTAAGACAAATGTTATATAAGACGATAGAAATATACATATACACATTTACAATTTTTTGAGACAAAATTAAGAAACATAAACAATACAAAATATATATATATATATATATATATATATATATATATAATAACATAACAATCATAGTAATCTTTTTTTATAAATTAAATAAAATAACAATCATAGATTGAATTTTTTTTACCAATTCAAGTAATTAGTGTGAACATATTGCTAGGCGCAACACGAACAAATACATAGTTTCACCAGGAATATTAATCTCAAATCGATAAATAAAATCTGACAAATATTAATCTCATTACTATCTTCATTGCATAAAAGTTTTGTTTGACATTGAGGAGATCAAGACAAAAACCACATTCGCACATCTCTAACAACCAAATTCCATGACTCATTTCTTGGAGAAATTGAAGCAACAAACTCTGATGGAGAAATTGAAGCAACAAAATATGATTTTTGTTTTAGACATTGGATAAAGATGAATAAGAAAGCTTTGATAAAGAAAACTTAGAAGAATTGTGTATACAGAGATAATATGAATGATATTTATAAGGGAGACGCAAGAAATGAGAGAGTACCGAAGATAGACAGGAGTATTAAAAGAGTTCGTAAAATAAAAATAAATTTTTTAATTAAATTAATTTGAAGCTGGTGGTTGTTAAAGTAGTGTTTAAAAAAACAATTACAAAAACTGTCAAGTCGTGGTGTCATTGACTGTATTTTGCTGTTATTCTTCTTCTTTTTTAACTGGCCACTAAATTCTCAACAGTTAAACGTGAAGTAGTGGTGTAGTGTATTTTATTTTTAATGCATTCTTTTTATTTTTATTATTTTATTTTTTTAATTGGCCACTAACTTTTCAACTAACGCATGTACAAAGTTGTGTAACATAAGTTTAATTTTATTCTAAAAAAAAGAGATATTATATTGTATAGATTACCTTTCAATTGGCCACTCAATTCTCAACCGTGAAATGTGAAATTTCAGGTGTGCATTATATTTTATTTTTAATTTATTTTCTTATTTTTTAATTGGTCATTCACTTCTGCATTTTTCATGTAATGGAAGTTTTATTTTTTTCTTAAAAAACATCTTTTATTTTTAATTTATTTTTCTTATTTTTTAATTGGCCATTAACTTCTCAACGGATACATGAAAAAACTGAAGTCGTGGTGTATTGTATTTTATTTTTAATTTTTTAATTGATCATTAAATTCTCAACGGATGTATCGTGAACAAAGATCGTGATGTAACAGTTTTTCTTACAAAAAAAAAACTTTTTATTTTTAATTCATTCATTTTATTTTTTTAATTGGCCATTAACTTCTAAAAAAATAAGCACATATTATTTCTATTAATAGAAACTTGATATTTTCTTAACACTCTAGTTTGTTGACACGTGTCAAATTTGCCAATTTATCATGTTTGCTTTATTATAATGTATAGATTATATATTACTAAATGGATATTTATCTATTTTCCCATAAAAATATATATTTATCAACTAATAAAATAAAAAGTTTTATCTTAATTTATATTAAGAAAAAAAAAAAAGGAATGTGGACCTTATTGAGAGTGTCTAATTTATTATGGTTTAATAGGCATACAATGGGCAATATAAACAATTTTACACTGTAACAAGAGCCATTAATTGTATAGTTATTTTACGATGGAAGTTACAATCATGTGCTGAGATGATAAAATTTATTGTTCTTATTAAAATTACTTTCCATCGACAGGGTGCAATCCTTTTTCATAATTTATTAATATTATAACTTATGAGATTGAACTATCATACACATGAAAAGTTTTCACAAATAGAAATTTTAAAATAATTATCACACAAGAGACAAGTTGTTGTTAACGAGATTGAACTATCACACACGAGTAATGACAGTTAAAAACTTCAAAATAACTATCATACACATAATAAGTTGTCACTTATCCAATTGAAGGATAGTACACGTTATCATTTATAAAAATTTATAAAAACAATATCATACACGGGACAAGTTCTCTCTGATAGGAATTTCAAAATAACTAGCATACACATGATAAATTACTGCTTTTGAGATTGAACTATAACACAAGACACATATTCTCACCGATAAAAATCCAAAATCATTATCATACATGGGACAAGTTTGTCAATGATGAGAGTGAACAAATAAATAAATTTTGTATCTGCAATTTTGCTACTCATATTTAGAAGTATACACACATTTAGACTATAACATGTGCATAATAAATTAAGGCTATTCATATTTAGAACAAACATTTCGATAACCATATAACACTTTATTAAGGGCATACTATCAACTTTGCCGAACTATCAAACTAACAAAATTGAAAATCTATAAAATTTTAATTGTAATGAAAAAGATAAAACTACGAAGTATTATGTGATCGACAATAGTGCATCCATATTTCATACACCATTTAACATGTAAATGTGGGAACTAACATTGATTTCAATCTGGATTATTCACAATTTCGTTTGACCAAATAAAAACAAAAATCTCTAACTAATTAAACGGGGAAAATGAGATTTCTTTTTTTGTAAAATTATTTGTGGAGCTATAACTGACACCAACTAATCATCGTAAAAAAAAATCAACTTGCTATAGCGATAAATAGCTAGCTATTGAGATTTTTTAAAATGGCTTAAATTGTTAGATAACTCAATAAATTCTTAACAAAATTTGTTTATGTTGAAATTGTTGACCTGTAAATATAAAAACACCTTAGACATTCAAACGACACATGCGTCATATTGATATCAAAGCTTTGCCAACCGTATAATTGTATGTCCTTATACAGTTTTACTATAAAAGTAGGGAGCATTCAAGACTTCTTCATATTCACAAAGTTATATTCAACCAAAATATTTTTTTCAAAAATTTATTAGAAGTCCGATAAGAAGCAAATCTTCACCATGGTTTCTCATGTGGTAAACCCTTCCTTCAAATTAACTTCCCTACTATTTTTCAAGCATATATTATAATATGTATCTATAAATTTACACAAACTAGTAACATATTACAAACATTATTCATAACTTATTATGTAATAATAATCATTATTTATGTGCAGGTAAACATGAGATTTATCTCTAATGCATTTATTTTCTCATTATCAATATGTGTGATGTTATCAAGCACAATTTACTCACAACAAAAGGAGTATGAAATCATATAAAGTCAGCAACATTTGTGTCTGAAAAGTTTGAAATTGGACCCGGAAACGTTGTTTCTAAAGCATTGATGGAAATTGAGTTTCCAAAGGGTCATATTGGTGTAAAGAGCTTTGACGTTGATCTAATTGACGAAGAAGGAAATTCTATACCATTGTATGAAACATACCTTCATCATTGGTTTGTTATAAATTTTATAATAAGAATGTGTCACACGATCGTAATGCTCATACCAATCCTTATGCGGATGCCATTTTCAAAAGAAATGATGGAACTTGCAATGGAGGTATTCTTCCACAATATTGGGGTTTGGGAAGTGAATCAAGAGGAACAACTTCAAAGATTCCAGATCCTTTCGCAGTTGAAGTAGGTAACCCTAAAGATATTCCAGAAGGGTGGGAAGAGAAATGGTTATTTAGCATCATGGTCATTGATACACGTGGCACAGAGAATAGGAAAAGTTGCAGTGAATGTAGGATTGACCAATTTAACCTCCCAGAGAATTATTTTAATGTGACAGTTGACATCAATGGAAACCCATTGAGCCCTGACTATAAAGGAGGAATTTTTGTTGCCATGATAACTTTCAATGCAAACTGAGAAAGGGGTTTGAAGCCCCAAGAAGAAATCTTGCCCTAAGATACAAAGTAACATGGGTTGATTGGGACGAACAACAAATTCCCGTTAGATTTTATATACTTGATTCCACTGATCGGTGAAAACAATTGGTTCTCAGATAATACATGATTGCCAGGTAACAAAATACATTATTTAAATAAATTCGTTTTTTTAATTTCACCGACAATTATATTATATGTGTAGCTCATGTGGTGGTGTTTTGATGCTTCAAGGAGTTTGAGAATTAGGTTCAACGTTGAAACTATGATTACAAAGAATAAATTAAATTAATTAAGTTAAAAAATATATCGTGATAACAATCTGTTAATTTTTTTATAAGCATAATATTATATTAATTATTATTATTATGCATGCTCGGAGCAAGTGATAACAAATTGTTTTTGATATTTTACAGTCTGAGTATACTATTCCAGAAAATAATGGCGATGATCCGTTTCATGTTCAAAAATCAAACATCCCAATGGATAAATGTGGTTACCTTATCTACGGCACTGCTCATATGCATTCAGGTGTTGTTAATGCAACTCTATATGGGCAGGTAGAATTTAATATTTTAATTTGACGGAGTATTGTTAAACTGTATTTTGTTTTCTTTAATTAGTTTCTTAAGTTATAATATTTTTCAGGATTCTATATATAGTCAAGTGAATACTGTGATAGTGCATGCATAATGTCTAATATTTATTCCTTTAAGATTTAAGTGAAATAGAATGTCATTTTAAAGAGTTTTTGCACTTTCACTCAATTAAAAGTATTAGATTATTAGACACATTTGAGTTTTATAAAAGTACTTCTTAAGTCATACACATGACTAGTTGTTATATGCTCACAATGTAAAAAAATTTACAATGACAATGTATGAAAATTAAACCTATTTATTATTTGTTTTGGATTAATTAATTAGGATGGAAAGGAGTTGTGCACATCAACACCAAGATATGGAACAGGAAAGGAAGCAGGAAATGAGGAAGGTTACGCGGTTGGAATGTCAGTATGTTATCCAAAACCAGGTTCAATCAAGATTAATGATGGTGAAATTATGACTGTAGAATCCAGATATAAGAATGAATTTCTCACTGGAGCTATGGGACATATGTACATCTATTTGGCTGATCGACTACCAAACACACCGTAGACATCAAACTCTTATGATTTGTAATTTTTAATGTAATGTTTCTTTTTGACATATAAAGAGTGCATCATGTGTATTTATTTTACCATTTTTTCCTTAATTATTTTTTTGAGACCCTCTCCACACTTCACAATATCAAGTCACTTTGTTTTTTTCTTCGGAGACAATAAAGTCACAAAGATGTTTATCAATATTCAAATGAGATTATATGAGTCTCTTGAGTTTAAATTTGAGTCAAGAGATTGAGAAGGTAGAGTTTTAATGTCCATGTTGTTAAACTCAACTCGATACATTAGCTAGTCTTTATGGTTTACACACAAAAATGAATGATGAAGAAAAAATATCTTACATTAATTATGATCTTAATGTCATCTTAATATTTTTTTAATCTCAATAATATACAAAAGAAGCTTGTACAAATGATAATTTCTAACACGAGTCATAAACACATGCAACCACATCAATACAAATTGACTATTAAAATCTTTATTTTAATCTTAATAATATAGAAAAGAAAGAAAAAAAAGATCAAACAATATACAATTTCAAACAAGTGTCACAACGGAGTTAAGTAATACGGTATAAAATATGTTATTAAAATATTAATACTTCTTATTTTTAATTGATTTTGTAAATAAAATATATCTTGATCTTTATAATATACAAAAGAAACTCACATAAATCGTTATTTTTAAACAACTGCCACAACCACATGAAGCCACATCAACACATATATAATTATTTAAATATATTTTTCTTCTTCTTATTTTTATTCAATTATGACTAACCTATTAAAGTATATCACAGTTGTAATGTATTTGTAATTTTGCCACTTTGATATATGAGAGAAAGATAGACGAAATAAAGTAAAATAAAGAAAATGAGAAATGTGAAAATAAAATAATTGATTAATGATTATATACGAGGGAATATCGCAGAAAAGAAAAAAAATCATATTTATGGAATGAATAAATATACTTAGATATAATAAATTTATAAAACGATATATTGAGTACATCCTTATTATATGTCAAAAAAGTTTTTTTATGAAAAAATAAAATAATAATTAAAAAAATCATAATCTTAATTGTATGAACAAACAAACTCACATTATCTTTATCTTTAATCTTTGTCTTAGTATTAATATTATCACAATCTTAATCGTCATTTTAACTTAATATTAATATTAATCTTTATCTCTATATCTTAATGTTAAGCTTAAATTTAGTATTATCTTAATCTTAATTTTTGTCTTAATTTTTTCTTAATCTGAATATTTACTTTGTCTTTAATCTACCTTTATCTTTATTTATTATCTTAATTTTATATAATGTATAATAGAAGTGCATGTAAATGACTATTTTAAACAAGTGTAACAACTCGATGAAGTCAAATTAACACATGTATTATTAAAAATACCAATACTTTTATTTTAAACTAATTTTGGGAGTTGTTAAAAAAAACAATTTGGAGATTAAAATATATCACACATTTTCTTGATAAAAAATAAGTTAAATTAATTGAATCGACAAAAAATAAGTTACATTCATAGAAATTTCTCTTAAAAGGAAGATTTTCAGAGATTAATTACAATAAAATTAATTTTCAATTCTAAAAAATTCCATTTATCAACAAACAACACAAAAGTTAATATCTTAACTTATAATTAAAAATTAACTATATAATTTTCTCTCTATAAAATTACTCCCACAACTTAAAAAATTAAAATAATATAATGTTCATTTATAAGTAAGTACTTTTTAAAACGGGTTGATCGCAATAACAATTAATTATATTATTACTAAATGGATATTTATCTATTTTCCCATAAAAATATATATTTATCAACTAATAAAATAAAAGTTTTATCTTAATTTATATTAAAAAAAAAAAAGGAATGTGGACCTTATTGAGAGTGTCTAATTTATTATGGTTAATAGGCAGACAATGGCAATGTAAACAATTTACACTGTAACAGAGCCATAATTGTATAGTTATTTTACGATGGAAGTTACAATCATGTGCTGAGATGATAAAATTTATTGTTCTTGTTAAAATTACTTTCCATCGACAGGGTGCAATCCTTTTTCATAATTTATTAATATTATAACTTATGAGATTGAACTATCATACACATGAAAAGTTTTCACAAATAGAAATTTTAAAATAATTATCACACAAGAGACAAGTTGTTGTTAACGAGATTGAACTATCACACATGAGTAATGACAGTTAAAACTTCAAAATAACTATCATACACGTAATAAGTGTCACTTATCCAATTGAAGGATAGTACACGTTATCATTTTATAAAAATTTATAAAAACAATATCATACACGGGACAAGTTCTCTCTGATAGGATTTTCAAAATAACTAGCATACACATGATAAATTACTGCTTTTGAGATTGAACTATAACACAAGACACATATTCTCACCGATAAAAATCCAAATCATTATCATACATGGGACAAGTTTGTCAATGATGAGATTGAACAAATAAAATAAATTTTGTATCTGCAATTTTGCTACTCATATTTAGAATATACACACATTTAGACTATAACATGTGCATAATAAATTAAGGCTATTCATATTTAGAACAAAATTTCGATAACCATATAACACTTTATTAAGGGCTACTATCAACTTGCCGAACTATCAAACAACAAAATTGAAAATCTATAAAAATTTATTGTAAGAAAAGATAATACGTGGATTTGAGATTAATTTTTAGAAATTTATTGCGACATACACAACATAAAACAAGCATTTTGTGAGCTTTACCCTCACAAATGGTATAATCAGCCACAAAGTGGATCTTTGTGAGAGGCTTTGGCACCACAAGAGCTGGTCACAAAAATTTTGTTAGGCTTTGCAAGAGCCAACAAATTCCCTGAAACATGATTGACATAGTAGCTTTTGCAAGCCACAAAGACAGGCATTTGTGAGCGCTTTTAACAGCCACAAAAATTGCAGAAACAGTGATTTGTGAGGGCTTTTGCACCACCAAAGACAGGCTTTTGCAGCCACAAAGTCTTGCCTTGTGAGGCTTAGGCCCCACAAGGGCAGACTATTTAAATCACCTTGTGAGGGCCCCAGGCCGCCACAAAACTCTCCTTCGTGAGACCTAGCCCTACAAATGACCTCCAGATTAAAAAAAAATATTTTGTGAGGCTTACGCCGCCACAAAATATTACGTATATTAAAAAATTAATTTTTTAAATTCAAAATTAATTATGTATTATAATTTTATATATATAAAATTAATATAAATTTAAAATTTAAATTGTAATTAAATTAAAATTTAATTAAATTAAAATTATAATTAAATTATAATTATAATTAAATTTAAAATATATATCATTATAAATTAAATTTAATATATAATAACTAATCTGAATATAATTAAAATTAAAATAAATTTAAATAAAATATTTAAATTATAATTATAATTAAAGATAATTTAAATTACAAATAAAAAAAATAAAAATTAAATTAAAATTATTACCACAAAATCAAATAAAACATGCATTCCCCAAAATTAACAAATAATGTCTTACAAACCCAAAATTTATAAATAATGTCTTACAAACGCAAAATTACACACAATAATTAACTAAGGACAACATATTAATATGTGTTCATACACCCAAAAATAATTATAAATTATTTAAATGACATCAATCCTCATAATAATTCCTCTGATCAGCTCACTCACACCATCATATTTCCTGCCATGCCGACGAAGAAGTCCCTCAAAGTTATTATAATTTGTGTTGGAGGAGACATCAGGTTTGAAATTGAATTTCATCTTCAATGGCACCACCACTATCAATGAGAGCCCTAGCTGGTTGAGGTTGATTAAAATCTGGTCTGATCAACCAGCTGTTGGCCATAGTTGGTCGGTATGCAGTTTGATATAGTGATATCAACATTGAACAACATAAATTAAAAAAATATATGGCGAATTCTAATTCTTATAAATATACAAAAATGAAGAGATTTATGACAATTTTATATAATTAATTAATGCATATATAAGAATAAGGTCAATCAGATGTTCATTTATTGAAATATAATCTTTTTTTTTGGGATAGATTCTGATCTTAATAGTAGTGAGTTCATTAAAGTTGATGAATTCAACTAAAAACAAATTAATTTTACAAAGTATTTATCTTTTATATTTTCTCTCATGTCATTTGTATCTTAATTGAATTCTTTGTATCTCTAGAATCCTTTTACATCCGTATAGTTCTACAAATAATAATATAAACCTAAAATAAAATTTAAAGTATTTTTGTTTTTTGTTTGTTTGATAAATAATTATGTACTATAAATCTTTATAAATGTGAATTCTGTAGAAGTTGAATTTTGTAGTAGATTTCTTTTAATAGGATTGCTCATTGTTTGGTAAATTAATAGGTCTGGGTTGATTTAATGTCTTTGGAGTTTTTATTTATTTATTTATAAATTTAAAAAAGCAAACTATACATTGATTGCATGCTTTGACTTCTTAATTGTTGACAACAGCTATACTTAAATTGGGATGATCATCCTACGGGAGCTAGACTGCAAGACTTTTCGGGATAAGTCCACAAATCCCATAATTCCTTTATTGTTGTTGTAGGAGAGTCATGCATTGGCTGGCATCTATTTGTTCTTATATAATTTATATGTACCGAAAGTGGGAGGCCGCAAGACAAATATCATAAATCAATCTACCGTTTTTCCTTTTCAGTTTTTAAACCTTTTCTTTATAACCATTTAGGACAAGCGGTTCTAAGTGCTACCTTAACTTATAAGCACCCTTTAATATTGAAGATGGGGTCTTATTTAAAATAAGAGTTAATTTAAATACCAATTTTTATTAATACATATGCGTTTTACCTAACTATTTTGCTAGTCAACAGGGTTATCCACAATGAGCAAGAAACAACTAGGAAAGCAATTTCGTGACTTTAGGAAGCTAGCAATATTGTGAAGTTATAAAATAAAAAAAAAGTGAAAGAGGATTTTGCATACTTTAAAGGAGTTAATTGAGAGGGGAGTTTTCAAAATATAAAATGGAAGAATTAACCATTGTTATTATATATAAAGCTTTTATTTGATATGTTTTTTGACTGGATCAAATTCGAAATATGAAGTTCGTTATACTGGTTTAATGGTTGGGTTGATTTTGTGGTCACAAAAGTCGATTTTCAAAATTGTTGTTTTTTAAATTTTTTTATTTATTTTTTATTATATTATTTATTTATTCAAAAATGTTAGTAATATAGAAATGGAGATCATTCAAACTATTGCATATATATATAAATATTATTTCACAAGTTTGATAATTTCTTGAGGATGTTGTAGCGAAGAAGGAAATAATTGAATTGAATTATTATGATGGTGTATGATCCACTGAAAATATTGGTTTATCATTTGTAGTATGGTTTGAATTGTTGAGGTAAAAAATAAACTTTAAGTGTTTGTTCTAAAGGAGAAGTACCATTACCAATTGTACATTGACCAATGATCGACCTTTTTGTTTTCCTTCCAAAAGTTCTTGTGCCTCCTTTGCTCAGTGTTTAGTTCTTGGAACATAGACTTTTATCCCTCATATGTGCGAGCATCCATTGTCCCGATACCTTATTGGTGTGTTAACTTGATTTGAGGACAACTGCACATAGACAATTTGGTTAGGTACCCAAATTTGGTTGGATTCTGGTTAGTCTTAAAATGTTTCTTGTCTTTCCTTGTATTTAACATGGGACAAGATGATTTTGAGTGACATTTTTTAGAGAAAACAATACACCAAGATATCAGAGGGAATAAGTTTAAATTAGTTACAGTTTCTCAATCATATATCTCTTTTACCATTTATACTAAATCCATAATCGTAGAGCATATTTGCTTCTTCCAATACCATTAGCAAGAAAATCTTGAAATACATCTCATGTTTGTTAGAGTTACATGTGATATTTCAATTGACGTTGAACTATGATTACTTTCAGAGTTAATTTTTCAGACTAAGTTCAACAATATCAATTTTTAGAGTTGTATTTTGAGAGTTCACAATAACTTATAAATAAATATTAATCCATAACATGAATGCTAGAAGCATTTGTGAATAGCTTTATTTGACAATTTCTCATAACGGACATAGTTGGGTTTGGATGCATGAACCATCTCTTCACAGTCTTCAATTGGCTCTTTAAAATTCTTGTTTTCATATGTTAAGTTGGAAATTTCAGTATTCATCTCCTCATATTCAATATTTGAGGATCAACCAATTATGTACAAGAGACAAAATACTTTTATTTCTCTCTTCACCCAAATTATACTTTATTCCCTTCTTAACTACACCCCAAAAACCTCCAAGAAGAAGTTGTTATCATGGCTAGACACTAGACACGTCATCTATGATACAAAAATGCCCCCTCTCTTGGTATATTAAATTCATTAATATTATTTTAATAACTTAGCATTTACAAGCATAGAAAAAGTGGTTCAAGTATTTAAAATAAATTGAAGAGCTTCATTAAAAGCTTAAGCTAATATTAGATAGCTTAGATGTGACTTGTGAGTTGTGATTATACTTTATTTAAAAAATAAATAACTTAGTTTTTCCTTAAATGTTTCACAATAAAAATTAGTTAGTCCCTGTTGATGGATTATTACAAAACTATATTTCCTAAACCATGTCGGGCTTAACTTAGTGCTTATAAAGAAAAACCAAGTTTGCTTAGCGAATTAAATTAAGAAATGATTTTGTTTTTTTGAAAAAGAAATTAAAAAGAAGCCATTGAGGAAAACATATGTGCGGAATCCCGGTGAGGCTGTCACAATAACAATGACTGTGCTAATTGTTTTAGGTCTTTGATGATTTTCATAATTGTTGAGAATTGAGAACCAAAGTAAGTCTCACCCACACATATATTTATATATGCATTATTATTTATTTCTATTGCACCACGCCGCCGAATAAAAAATGCGAGACTTAAGTTGTTTTATAAAATTGTGGAAATATTATTTATTATTAAAATGATCATGTGTATTTCTTTAACTATTGTAATTAAAATTTAAAAAATATAAAATACAAAAGAAATTAGTATAGTGATAATATGAAATATACGTAATTGATTTTAATAATTGTGGATAATATTCTAACATTTTTTAAAATAAAACTAGAATTAAACATAAAATACTTTATGTGAGTGTGCACATTTTGGATCATCTTATTTTGAGTATAGTGAATATGTGTTTTTTACCAGCATAAAAATAAGCAACATTGTACGAAAATAAATAACAAGCAACATATAAAAATGTGTAGGAAGTGATCTCACTCACTCATGTTTGGTAGAGTTAAATTAAGTTATTAATTACAGATTTTATTAAATTATACTTTCAGGTAAAAAATTAACTTAAACTATTTTTTATTAGAAAATTTTAGGGTGTGAGTCAATAATTATATGGAGATAAAAAAACTACTTCCACATAATAAATATTTGATTTTTGATAATAAATATCTATATTTATATCTAATACGTTTTAACAAAAACCATTTCTATTGAAAAGAGTTTATGATAAATTGAAAAAATTTACCTTCATTCATTTTTTAGTTGGTTCCCAATTATAAGCTTGTAATTAAAATTTATCAAATACAACTTAGAGAATAAATTTTAAATTAATATTATGCTTATCACTAAACTAACATGTAAATTATGGTGAAATTGTCGGTAGTGCTTTATTTAAAAGTAAGTATGTTTATGGGCATAAAACCAACCTGGCCACAAGACATACATGAAAATATTATTTGTGTCATGGAATATTCTCTGTTTTTTTTCTTGCGTTGTTTTTTTATACTATTAATTAAATTGTAAGTGTTTAGAAGATTGGTCGACCCGAGCTACACCTTGACTCTAGGTCCTATTCCTATTGCTATGTCAATCACGATGGTGTAATTTACAATATAAAATGTGCACATATTTGATATTTCATCTTCAATTATATGCTATGGGACAATTTTCTTTGTTAATCAAAACATTGTTCATGATCCAACTTCTTATGATGTGACTAAACTAAGAAATAAGATTTTCTCAAATAGGATCGACTAGAAGGTCATTCATCATCTTTCCATTTTATTTAATAATATAGTTTAGTAGATGTAGTGAATGAAGTGATAGAAACTCACAATCTCTATCTCTCCAATTTTTAATGTTCTTTCCATATAAATCGCTAAATATATCATTTTGTATCCTCAAATATGTCAAAGTGAATTAACAAGTTATGAAAAAATCTTGTAAGATACAAGTGTAGTAAATATCGGACATGGTGGAGAAATAAAAAAAAAAAAACAAATTCTAGTAAGAATAAACTTAGAGGTGAAATTATTGTTCTTTTCTATTAATCATTTTGTCTAAAAAAAAGTGCAGAGGAGTCACTTCAAGTTACAATAATATATATATATAATATATATATATATATATATATATATATATATATATATATATATATATATATATATATATATATATCGTGTTTTTAGACTGCAAAATTATTTATTAAACTATTGCAATTGAGTTTATTTAATTTTTTAATTGATGATTAAGTAAATTAATTTAATATATTGAGTTATTGATAAGAAAAAAAACAAAAGCACTGAACGTTTGATAATAGATATAAAGTTATAAAATAAAATGATCAAAATTTATAAATGAAAAAAAAAATAAAACAATAAAATTTAACTGCTTCTACTAAAATGAGACTTATTTTTCATAACCAAGTATTATTAACTGTATATTATACTTAGAATTAGATAAAAAAGATTGAGGATTCAAGACTGCCTTGGTTTGTGCCCCTGTGAGACAGAGTCTATCAAACAAGTCAACAATTAAACTTCCATAGCCTAGTTGGAATAGGTAACGTTTGTCGGGTGTTACCTAGTGGGGGACTTCCATCAATATTCTGGTGTGTGAATTTAAAATGATAAATTACATATGAATATTTTAAATTTTAGAATGTAAATTTGTCATATAAATACGCAAAATTTTATGAAAATATGACTGAAAAATGATGAATGAATTAAAAATTGTATATATTTAGAAGAGACAAATAACATTATTGATTTGTTTGTATGTTTAGAGAGGAAAATTTAAATAAAAATGATAGTTAGTTTAGTTGAGTTTTTTATAATTTTTCTCACAAAATCAAACTCAAGCTGATGGAATAGCAAGTTGATTTATTATGTTCAATTGTTAAATAATAAAAATTAAAATACTTTTTCAAAAATAATTTTTTTTTTAAATTAAATTCTTATCATTAAAATAATTACGTGAACATTTTTTAAAATTACAATGAGAAAAAATAATATATAGATGGATTAAAAAAAATTCTTAAATACACACATATTTTAGATAATACTATTGATATAATTTAATGATTTTAATTCAAATATCAGTGTCAATTTTTTCTTATTCTACATCGACGATTAATTTTAAATGAAGTGAAATCATACCTCAAATCAACATAAATTGAGTTTATTTGGATTCAATTTAGATTGAAGTCGAACATAAAAAAAAATTAATTTAATTGATTCGATTGTTTTTGTTTTTAATTTATTAAAATAATTGGTTTGATTTTTTTGGACGAAATTCAAATCACTTAAATTAAATAAAAAGTTAAGTGGAAAACATGTATTTTTTTTAATAGTATCTTTTTGGATTTTTATAAATATCATATACAAATGCAATATTATATCAGTTTTAAAAATGATTAGTTATAAAAATCCACCTGGAGTGGTGTATAGTTTTGATCGTTGAATAGTGTCAGTATAAATGCTCTTCAATGATCAATATATGAATTAGAGTGATTTTTAATTTTAATGTAGAGTCAAGCTTATAAATAATCTTTGAATTTGCTTTTATCCCTTCATTAGAATATACATCATCTATGTATTTATATATTATATAAAGAGAGAATACTATTTTGGAAGAATTAAAATGTACACTCACAACACAATAAAAAAATGACGGAAGATAAATCATGTTCCTTATTTTATGCATTTTATTTATTGATCTCTTACACTATAGTGAAAAATTATGCCTATCTCTTAGGCAAACATTTCATCAACATTTAGATCACACCATCCACAATTGGTGGATTTAGAACTTTACATAATGGAAAATCAAATAATATGCTATAAAGAAAAATATTTTAAATATTTAAAAAAGAAAATTTTATCACACTAAAACACTCCTAATTTTAAAAATAATAACATATTCGTATAATTGTAAGTGTTTAGCATTAAAACTTGATAAAATTAGAAGAATATATAATAAAATTTTACCAATTTATATACGAAGAATTACTACAATTTGAAAAGAATATATGAAAAAAGTTGCTACTAGTCTCTTATAATTTTCTTTATAGTGTAATAAGAATTATCTTTTTATATGGATAAAATAAAAAATTATTAGAGATTTTGTATGTAATATATGCATAGATCTGCCCCTCCTTATCCAATGTGCTTGTGATCAAGATTTAGAAACAACACATTTAAACTGTGACTTAAAGGTACACAAACAATTGCCTTTATTTTTATCATATTCCTACACAAGAAGCAATTTCAGTAATATATTATTATCCATATCGATTAATGACACTCACACAATACTTCATTGATCACATACAAAAATAAATTAATTATAATTGAGTAAAAATTAATTAAATTACGAAAAAAATATAATTAATTAAATTATTTGATTAAAATGTGATATAAATTAATCATATATTTAACTGCATTAAACAGCACTATTTACACACAATTAGCTAGGTGTGCATTGTGAATGAAAAAGTAGTAGTCCATGAAACATTTTTGTATTATAATTATCACAGTATATTAGTGAAAGAATTAATGCAAAGTTTGTTAGATTTAGTTGAAATCAAGTTATATAATATAGTTTCAATTATTAAAAAGATTAAGGCGGTCGTATACTCGTCGAAATTTGTTTCAACTAACCTATATATATCGATGGGATCACTTACGTAAGAAGCTAAATTTGGTTGGTGGTGCTTTGGCTTTTTGCATTGCATGCTTGGTTAAGATTGGTTCATAGCTGGACACACTGGTGTTGATTACAACATCCTCGCTCCCTTAAATGTGCACTCCAAACTGTATCAAAATCTTACTCTCTAGTACTTATAACTTGTTTATTGAAATGAGCTTATTATATGTATAATATTATTTTAGTTATAAAAATAGAGAGGAAACCATATATTAAATTAATGAAACTATACTTATATATTAAAGTAGATATTGTGTTTTGATGATATTTTTTCTTTTTAATTTTACTTCTTGATTTTGAAATTATTTTATTTTTCAATTTTACATTTAATTCTTTATTGAATTCAATAACAATTATAAAATTATCTATGTCTAAATAATAAAATAGGCTATCAAATTATTATGTAATCTTTATCTCTTTCAAATTTACCATTATTACAATTTTTTCTTTGTCGATCAAATTAGCTGATTTTTGCTGTCAATAATCATATAAAATTTGTAATTTATATTATTTTTATTGAGAAAATAAAACTTACAATTTATATACTAGCTAGTGGTCCTCTATACGTTAATGTTGTATATAAAAAGATTCCAAAAGAATTTCACATCGAATAAAATATAATTTAAAATCAGCTTAAAAGTGAAAAGATTTATATTCACTTTTTTAAGAAATAATGAAATTAATACGAAATTAAAGATAATATATTGTTCGCTGTCACACCGCTTAGATCACAATATATCAAAAATCATTGTATTAAAATGTCCTACGTTAGATATATATCGTTGTGACAAATTATTTATAATAAGATGCCCATGTGCATTTAGCATAAAACAATAGTTAATAGTTTTTCAGTCTTTTAAATATTTTTTGGAATAGATTGCTATTAGACTATATTTAGTTTTACTTTTTTTGTATATAATAAATATGCTCTAATTTTTATGTAATTATTCAATACAAAAGTTTCAATAAAAATTCAATAACAACTTAGCAATAAAAAATATTTAATCATTTCCCAACATTGATATTTGAAAAAGAAATTTATGGTAACTTCCAATAAGGAAATTCAGTCATATTGCTCTATCTATCATAATTTTATGAGGGTTAGAATTTCCCCTATACTTTTCTTGTATAAGTAATTTTATAAACTTTGAAACTAGCGTAGTATGATATTCTAAATCTCTCGGGCAAAAGTTATAATATATTCACTTCTTTAGAGTTTGACTCAAACCTTCATTAAATTAGTTAAACTATTAGATGTCCACGAAGTTAATCTATATAGTGTATTAAAAGCAAATGACCATAGCCTGTTATTATAAAAAGACTACGCTTGAAAGTTTAAAATTAAAAAAATACACATTTCTAATATATCCAATAGAATTTAATGAGTCCCTTTAAGTACTTTCACTAATCAAACTTAATAAAGACTATGTAGGCAGAGAGAAGAGAATAGGCATATAGGAATAATAGCACCCAATAATGGACATAATCCCTATGCTTTCTTTGTAAATCAACTCAACACACCTTCCATATTCAAAATTCAAAATTGGGTGGCTTATTAAAGCAATAGTAATTCAACACACACACGCACACACGCACACACAACCACGCGCACACACCCACACACACACTGCGCGCACACCACACCCACAGACCACACACACACACACCGCACGCAACGCGCACCACACCCACACACACACACGCGCACACACCCACACACACGCCCACACACACACGCCCGCACGCACGCACACACGCCAAGCACACACGCACACACACACACACACACGCATTACGCACACTACACGCACGACAACTTTCCTACCAACTTTCATAAATAAACAATCATATATAAAAATTAAAAATGAACTAATTAATTATTCTATCCTCTTAAGTATTATTCTCTCCTTCTTAAGTATATTTTCTTTAGAAATTTAAAGACATCTCATAATTATTAAATATTCCCATGGCTAATGCACTCCCAAGAATTTCCTGAATAAGAATATCATATATCCAAACTTTTTTGTCATCCAAATCTCACTCAAAATGGAAAAAGTCAAAGAGAAAAAGTAACATTTATAAGATTATATAATGCGGCCGTTGATAAATTAATGTAAAATTGATCTAGCTGGCCTTTTACATACCCCTTTATATGTTAAAGTGCATTTTGCTGTTAAATATTGTGAAGGAAGAATTTCAGATATATTTTGAAGTGAACTACATGTGGTCCGCTTGAATGAATTTATTAAGGCACGTCTTTAATAGTGTGCAGTGCAGTTGCAACCACTCCCATTCCACAATTGGTAACGAATTTAAAGAAAATAGAAATAGCCCTCCTCCTTACACAGTATCATCTATTTCTTTTCCTTTTGTGTCCACTCCAAATTTTGCAATGGCTAAACGGAGAAGCTCAAACACTTGTGTGATAACCTTCTCTCACTCATCATTAATGAAACATCCCAAACTCATCTACCTCTGGGTTTCATCCATATATATACATATATCTATGCTCTTCTCATCATCCTCATTCTCATCCTCCTCATTCTTCCGCAGTCTCCCGAAAATATCCTTTCCCAACACACTTGCCTCGCCCAACACCGCCTCTCCCAACCACTGCCTCGCCCAACACACCACCGCCGCCGACCCTATCTTCCACCATACGTTTCAACACCTGATCTGAACCATCACAAGCCAAAATGGCTTGTCCCTATCATCTTCTACGGCGGTAGTGCCATGTTAATGGCCGTGCTCATCTACTGCGCACGAAATAACAGAGCAACACCGGCGACAGAGGTGCAGCTGGCGGAGCCGACCCCTATCTTCCACCATGTCACGTTTCAATCTGAAACCAACACATGCCAAAATGGCTTTGTCCCCATCATCTTCTACGGCGGTAGTGTGGCTCATGTTAATGGCCTTGCTCACATCTACTGCGCACGAAAGAAGAAGAGCAACACGGCGAGCAGAGGTGCAGCTGGCGGAGGAAGCTCCGGCGGACGAAGTAGCTCCGGCGGAGGAAGTAGCTCCCGCTTCTTCCCTCTTCATATTTTAGTATTCTAAAATTGTGTGAAAAATATCATTGGATCCGAAATATAATTATGAGTATTTTTTTATGCTTCCTCTTCTCTCCTCTTCATCATTTTAGTATTTAAAATTTGTGTGAAAAATATATTGGATCCGTAATAATATGATAGTGTTTTTTTGTTTTTTATATTTTTATTGTAATGTAAAAAATATCACACAAAAAATCCAGATCTGAGTTTGAGTTTGTTTTTTGTTGTTGATATTTGTTTTTGATGTTCATTGTTGATGTATGATTTGGTTTGTAAGATGATTTGTGTTACTATGATGAAGGAAAAAGAAGTTGTGGGATTTGTTGTTATTAGGACACTATAGGAGATGGAGGTTGAGGGAGAGGTACTTTGTTTGACACACGAGTCAAAGGGCTAAATAAGTACTAATTAATTAAGGTAAGAGTGATATAGTTTAATTGAGATTGTTTCAAACAAGGGTAAAAATATATAAAGGCGTTTGAATCAAGCTTTAAGTCTTAAGTTTAAATTTAGCAAACATATAGTTATTAAAATCAATTATTTTTTTATTTGTATCATAATGATGAGTCAATTGAAATTGAGATTATAAAGTAGTAGTTGTACTAGTGAACCACTTGAAGGGTAAAAATGGTGAGATGGGGAGCTGACGAGGACCGAGTCAGATGGTCGGTGGTGTGCTGTGCTGGTTTGAATTTGGTTTGGCTTTTAATGACTCTTGTTGTGATAGGGTTTTGTTGTCTTCTGTCTAGTAGTTGCAACTTGCTATTGACACTGTTGAGTTGCATCTTGGCATCTTTTCAATGGCCAGTTGCCAACTCAGCAATGTGTGTGTATTTCTCCAGGCGCGTAGGAACACGTGGTCGGTGTCTACTTCGTGCTTTACTATCAACTCACCATTACATTTACTACTAGGATAAACCGGATAGGTACAATAATTCAAAAGTGTATATAAAATATTAATTATTTTATTATTAATATTTTAGTTTTAATTAGTAGTTTTAATTTTTAATGTACTTTGTTGATTAACTTAATTTATAAAATTATATAAAGAAGATATTTGAAAATATTTATAAGGTTCAAATGAATGAACTATGTGATAATATTTTAGACATTGCAAAAATTTAAAATGACTATTACTTGAACTAGAAGATCTAATATTAACTTCATTGACTCTTATGACATGAATTATTTGGTGATTATTGTTAAGAAAAATGTATATAAGTGAATAAAGATAGATAATCAAAAATTTATTAATTGGTTTATTCACTATTACCATAAATACAACACAGACAAGCCACACACACGCACGCACGCGCACACACCCACACACACACACGCGCACACACCCACAGACACACACACGCACGCACACACACACGCCCGCACGCACGCACACACGCAAGCACACACGCACACACACACGCACACACGCACGCACACACACACACGCACGCACGCTCGCACGCACGCACACACGCACGCACACACACACACACACACACACACACAACATTGATTGCATGCTTTGACTCAAATGTTATTTAATAAAAATTATGAAAATAATTTATAACTCAAATGTTATTTTCAATTTATTTTTATAAACTCTTTAAAATAGTTTATAGTTTATAACATCACTCTAACTTTATTTTATATTTTATTGTAAAAATACTTATAATAAATATTTACCAATAATATCACATGCGCTCAATTCGAATCTAATTATTGAAGTCTATTCCCCTAACAATCATATGATTTAAAATAACAATAACTTAAATTTTAATGCACAAGCACGTCAATTCTCCAAATCAAACCTACTCTTCATATTTTTTACTTACTAAAATATTTCTTTCTCTATCATGGAGACTGAGATATAATTAAAACTCACATTCAACCGCAAATCGAAAATTCAACTTAAACATAATATTTAATCTAATAGTTTTAACATTTGTTACTTGAACATAACTTATGAACAACTTAAATCAAACCACTTTAATTTGGAACGGAAATTATTAATGGCAAATCATTAGAACCCCAAATCTTCACTCAAAAATGTATAATGTATATTAGGTGTTGTTCTTTTTTGACAGAGATTGATATAAAATTGATACATTAGAGAATATAACATCGTCACACCATTGACCACAATCAGGGAAGTCGACAATAATATTAAACATTTTGTTCTGATCGACTAGTTACGTGAAATGTGAATCACTTGTATTAAAAGTAATTCAAAGATTTAATTCTTTTTCATCTTACAAATATTCTACTTTGTTTAGTTTTTATTTAGTTATTTAGTGAAGAGTATTAATGAAAGTCATCGGTAACTAAGTACTTAATAAATACTTTATAGAGTAGTGATAGTGATAAGATGTGATTTTGTCCACATTTGACAATTTGATACTCAAAACAATGAACGGTGTTTTTTAACCAAAACAATGAATGGTTGATTGGTTATTTTCGTAATTATTACGTCTGTTTGAGTTATTTTCTTTTTGAAAGATATTTGATTTTTTTTATGATAAATTATTTTTTTAAGCAAAAATATAATATAAAGAATCACATAACTAATATAATATCTTAATTATATTCACAATCCAAGTAATCATCTATTAACGGTTCTAAGATATTATTGAAATTATTTGAGTTAATATTATTATACATTGAAATTTCGATAGTATACACAAGGGTTTTAGGTTCAAGGCTTTTTTTTTTGGAATCACACACACGCACCGCGCACACACCCACACACACACACGCGCGCACACACACACCCAACACCACACGCGCACACACACACACACGCCACACGCACGCGCACACACACACGCGCACACACGGCACGCACCACACGCCACACACACACGCCCGCACGCACACACGCAAGCACACACGCACACAAACGCACACGCACACACACGCACGAACAACTTTCCTACGACAACTTTCATAAATTAAAACATCATATATAAAATTAAAAATGACTAATTAATTATTCTATCCTTCTTAAGTATTATTCTCTCCTTCTTAAGTATATTTTCTTTTAGAAATTTTAAAGACATCTCATATTATTAAATATTCCCATGGCTAAGCATCCAAAGAATTTTCTGAATAAGATATATATTTATCCAAAACTTTTTTGTCATCCAAATCTCACTCAAAAATGGAAAAAGTCAAAGATGAAAAAAGTGAACATTTATAAGTTATATATGCGCCGTTGATAATTTAATTTAAAATGATCTAGTGGCCTTTTACATACCCCTTTATATGTTAAAGTGCATTTTCATGTTTAATATTGTGAAGGAAAGAATTTTCAGATATATTTGAAGTGAACTACATGTGGTCCAGCTTGAATGAATTTATTAGGCACGTTTATAGTGTGCAGTGCAGTGCAACCACTCCCATTTCCACAATTGGTAACGAATTAAAGAAAATAGAAATAGCCACTCCTCCTCACAGTATTCATTATTTCTTTTCCTTTTGTGTCCACTTCCAAATTTTGCAATGGCTAAATCGGAGAAGCTCAAACACTTTGTTGTTGATAACCCTTCTCTCACTCATCAGTTAATGAACATCCAAACTCATCTACCTCTGGGTTTCATCCTATATATAATACATATATCATGCTCATTCTCATCATCCTCATTCTCATCCTCCTCATTCTTCCGCAGTCCTCCGAAATATCCTTTCCCAACACCACTGCCTCGCCCAACACCGCCTCTCCCACCACTGCCTCGCCCAACACCACCGCCGCCGACCCTATCTTCCACCATACGTTTCAACACCCTGATCTGAACCATCACAAGCCAAAATGGCTTGTCCTATATCTTCTACGGCGAAAGGTAGTGGCCATGTTAATGGCCGTGCTCATCTACTGCGCACGAAATAACAGAGCACACACGGCGACAGAGGTGCAGCTGCGGAGCCGACCCTATCTTCCACCATTGTCACGTTTCAATCTGAACCAACACTGCCAAAAATGCTTGTCCTATCATCTTCTACGGCGTAGTGGTGGCCATGTTAATGGCCGTGCTCATCTACTGCGCACGAAAGAAGAGAGCAACACCGGCGACAGAGGTGCAGCTGGCGGAGGAAGCTCCGGCGGAAAGGAAGTAGCTCGGCGGAGGAAGTAGCTCCCCGCTTCTTCCTCTTCATATTTTAGTATTTAAAAATTTGTGTGAAAAATATTCATTGGATCCGAAATAATTATGAGTATTTTTTATGCTTCCTCTTCTTCCTCTTCATATTTTTAGTATTTAAATTTGTGTGAAAAATATCATTGGATCCGGTAATAGTTATGATAGTGTTTTTTTTATGTTTTATATTTTATTGTAAATGTAAAAAATATCACACAAAAAATCCAGATCTGAGTTTGAGTTTGTTTTTGTTGTTGATTTTGTTTTGATGTTCATGTTGATGTTGTTTGTGTTTGTAAGGATGATTTGTTGTGATATGATGAAGGAAAAAGAAGTTGTGGGATTTGTTTTATATATAGGAATAATGGAGATGGGAGGTTGAGGGAGAGGTACTTGTTGACACACGAGGTCAAAGGGAGCTAAGTAAGACTAATTTAATTAAGTAAGAAATAGTTTATTGAGAATGTTTCAAAACAAGGCGTAAAAATGAATAAAGGCGTATTGAATCAAAGCTTTAAAGTCTAAGTTTTTTATTTAGCAATCAGTTAGTATTTAAAAATCAATATTTTATTTGTAATCATAATTGATGAGTCAATTGAAATGAGATTAATAAGTAGTAGTTGTACTAGTGAGACACTTGAAAGGGTTTGAATGGTGTGAGATGGGGGAGCTGACGAGGACTGGTCAGATGGTCGGTGGTGTGCTGTGCTGGTTTGATTTGGTTTGGTTTTATGACCTTGTTGTGTGGGTTTTGTTTTCTTCTGTAGTAGTTGCAACTTGCATTACACGTTGAGTTGCATCTTGGCATCTTCTAATGCGCGTGCCAACGCAATGTGTGTGTATTTCTACCAGGCGCGTAGGAACACGTGGTCTGGTGTCTACTTCCTGCTTCCTATCAACTCACATTACAATTTACTACTAGGATAAACGGTATAGGTACAATATATTAAATTTGTAAATAAAATATTAAATAATTTTTTATTAATTATTTTTAGTTTTTAATTAATAGTTTATTTTTTTAATGTACTTTTTGTTGATTAATTAATTTATAAATTACTATAAAAGAGATAATTTGAAAATATATTTATAAGTTCAAATGAATGAACTATAGTGATAATATTTTAGACATTCAAAAAATTAAAATGACTAATTACTTGAACTAGAGATCAATATTACTTCATTTGACTCATTATGAATGATTATTTGGTGATATATGTTAAGAAAAATGTATAAGTGATATAAAGATAGATAATCAAAAATTTATTAATTGGTTTTATTCACTATTACCATAAATACAACACAGACAACCACACACACACGC
The DNA here is from genome assembly GCA_002896215.2 of Cicer echinospermum. Taxonomy (NCBI): domain Eukaryota; kingdom Viridiplantae; phylum Streptophyta; class Magnoliopsida; order Fabales; family Fabaceae; genus Cicer; species Cicer echinospermum. The sequence goes on from PGTU02000002.1 coordinate 39,945,545, forward strand.
ACGCACGCGCACACACCCACACACACACACGCGCACACACCCACAACACCACGCACACGCACACACACACGCCCGCAGCACACACACGCCCGCACGCACGCACACACGCAAGCACACACGCGCACACAACACACACACACGCACGCACACACGCACGCACGCACGTACACACACACACACACGCACACATACGCACACACACACACGCACGCACACACACACACACACATTGATGGCATGCTTTGACTCAAATGTTATTTAATAAAATTATGAAAATAATTTATAACTCAAATGTTATTTTCAAATTTATTTTTATAAACTCTTTAAAATAGTTTTAGTTTATAACATCACTCTAAACTTTATTTTATATTTTATTGTAAAAATAACTTATAAATAAATATTTATCCAATAAATTATTCATCGCTCAATCACTCTAATTATTGAAGTCTTATTTCCCTAACAATCATATGATTAAAAAAATAACAATAACTTAAATTTTAAATGCACAAGCACCGTTTTTCCAAACAACACTTTCCATAGTTGTTTTTTACTTACTCAAATCATTTTTTTTCTCGTGGATGAGGATGATAATTAACTCAACATTCACCGGCGAATCGTAAATTCAACTTAAACATAATATTTAATTACATAGTTTTTAACATTTGTTACTTGAACATAATTATGAACAACTTAATCAACCACTTTAATTTGGACTGGAAAATTATTAATGGCACATCATTAGAAACCCAAATCTTCACTCAAAATGTTAATGTATATTGGTGATTGTTCTTATTTTGACAGAGATGATATAAAATTGATACAGAGAGAATATACACATCGTACACCATTGACCACAATCACGAAGTCGACAATAATATTAACATTTTGTTCTGATCGACTAGTTTACGTGAAATTGTGAATCACTTGTATTAAAGGGTAATTCAAAGATTTTAATTTCTTTTTCTCATCTTACAAATATTCTACTTTGTTTGTTTTTTAATTTAGTTATTTAGTGAAGAGTATTAATGAAAGTCATTGCGGTAACTAAGTACTTAAATAAATATTTATAGAGTAAGTGATAGTGATAAGATGTGATTTTGTCCACATTTGACAATTTGATACTTCAATTAAACAATGAACGGTGTTTTTTAACCAAACAATGAATGGTTGATTGGTTATTTCGTAATTATTACGTCTGTTTGAGTTATTTTCTTTTTGAAAGATATTTGATTTTTTTTATGATAAATTATTTTTTTAAGCAAAAATATAATATAAAAGAATCACATAACTAATATAATATCTTAATTATATCACCAATCCAAGTTAATCATGCTATTAACGGTCTAAGATATTATTGAAATTATTTTGAAGTTAATATTTATTATACATTGAAATTTTCGTATGTATACACAAGGGTTTAGGTTCAAGGCTTTTTTTTTTTTATAATAATATCACTAAAAGACAAATTAAGTACCATACTGGCACTAGGGGAATAGGTCATATCAGGCCAGACTTTTAAAGGTCTGAGGTTGACCTATGATTAATTTTTACTCTATATAAGAGAGATGGAGGGTGGATGAGCCAATTAAGATAATCATTAAACAAATTTGGCCTTATATTATATTTTTATAAAAAATTAATCATAAAACAGGATTGGTAAAAGTATAAATTTAATTTTAAGCCTAAAGCATAATTGGCAAGAATATTAAATTAATTCTTCTTAGAAAACTTAATTATCTCGATTTTATATTTTAAATAATGATGTATATAAATATATATTTTTAGGTATTAAAATGAATTCTATATAAATAATAATAAATAATGAAAAATACTTTTGTAAAATTTTCTTTTCTGGCAGATTGTTTTAAAATTTCTATAATAACATTTCAATAAATAAAAAGCATTGTGAATAACTAAATTTAAACAGTCTTTGTCAATAAAAAAAATCATGTTACATAATCCACCTAGACTCGATTAGAAGCAAAAAAAAAAGTGTTATTTTTTATTAAAGTTAAATATAAACAAAAGTGAATTAATCATTTATATTTTATGTTATTATTCAAAAATCACCTTAAATTAATTTACTAATACCGTTAGGAGATGATCATTATAATTAGAGGTAGCTTAGCAAATGAATTTCACTTTTTACTTGCAATCAAAAAAATTAAATGAACTTAATTACTATGATTAAAAAGTCTAAAAGTATATATTTTTACTCATAATTGATTGTAAAGAGTATTCGATATGTAAATATATTTAAAGGTTTAAATTAAATAATAATACCTTTAAAACACTTAAATATAGTATAAGTTTAAATTAAAAAACAATGATAGATAAGAAATATTAAATAATAATAAATATTTGACATAATTGCTCATGCGATCTTTTAACTTAATTTGAGATAATATTTCAATCATTTATCTTTTTATTTTTTTTCCAATTCGGTCTTTTTATTTAATATAAGTAACAATTTAAGGATAATATTACTCCTTAAAATTAAATAAAGTATTTCTAGAAGGATATTAAATGTGTAAATTAATTTCTATTCAATGTCAGCATAAACATTTTAGTTTTCCAATAAATGACAATTAATTTTATATAGGACTTTTAAAATATTTATAATTACAATTAAATATTTTCAATAATTTAACAATTTATGATTTGTCGACATGTAATGTAAAAATCTATATCCTTGTGCATACCAATTAAATCTGCTAACATATAATTCCTCTGTCCCATATAATAATAATTACAAAGTCAATTTTTTGTGTTTATAAAATTTCAACTTTTTAATTTTAGTTTTTGTAAAATAAAATAAAAAAGTAATTTTTAGTCCTGTAAAATTATCGTGTAATTTTAGTTCAGGTTGTTAAGGCAATATATATTTTGTAATAAATTTGTGCATGTATGTTTATGACATTAGAAAAAGCTCATCAATAAAAAATGACCTCAAAAATCTATTTCTAGGTTCATATTTTTATTGTTTTTATCTTGATATTTTAAATTTTAAAAAATTCATATTTAATTTATCTAAAGTTAAAAAATTTAAATTTTTGCGGAGGATATTTTTATAATGTTCTAAACATGATTGTCAAAAATTATTTAAAAATTTTAAAGTTAAAAGACAATTAAAACATGTTTTATTTTAGCAGAGACTAAAAGTAATATCAAGAATGATTTTATAGAAATTATAAAATATATTTTTATTTTATATAGACTAATATTGAAAGGTCAAAATTTTATAGGACTAAATACATATTTAATCAATAACTATAAGTGTCTCATTTACAAAAAAATTATAATAATTTTATCGTATATATAGGAAAAAGGACTCATAGGTTTAAACACATGTGAAACAATTTTACCGAACAATTGTTTAAATAATTTCATTGTAACATGCCCAATCATGAATCATGCAATAACTCACTCAAATGTGCAGTGATGCCATTCAAACATATGTAATAATATTATAACATATTTATTATTATTTTTTTTTGTAATTTACTTTTTAATTTATTATATCTCTTGTAATTCATCTAATACTTTACTGATAACTATTGTTGAGTGAAATCTGCAGAAAACTGTTTAGAGCTAATTTAATCCTCTTGAAAAAATAAAAACTTTTAGTTCTTAAGGAAATTGTTATATACAATTTTAGTTCTTTATACTACGCAAAAATCGTTCTATTTTACATCTTTTTTTTTAGTAATCTACAACGTTTTTAAAAAAAAGGTGTGTAGCATTCAGCGCTGTAAAAGTACAACAACGCTTTTTAAAATAAAGCGCTATAAATAAGTTAGATATATGCACGCTTTTTAAACGCGTATTTACAGTGCTTTTTGGAAAAGCGTCGTAATGCATTCAATAGATGCATTATTATGCACCTATTACAACGGCTTTTTGAAAGCGCTGTAAGGTGCATTCATAGATAGCATTAATATGCAGCCTATGATATCGCTGGTCTTTCTAATTTTTTTTCAAAATCATTTCACCAGATGCAGTTCACAATCAGTACACAACACAGAACTAGTTAACTTTATTAATTTAACTTTTAATTTACCATATTTACACAATCAGTTCACAACATATTATATGCTATTCATATAGACAACAACATATAAACTATATACTTTTCATATAACTACATATCACAACTTTTTCAAATGTGCTTATATTCATATTCCATATAACTATCAGAACTACACAGAACGAACTACCATATATTCATATAACTATCCACTTGCAGCTTGCCATTCCCAGCAAATCAAATAATTTCTTCAATCACATACTGACACCAGTCTTCCTTTATTTTAAATTAGATCTCGTTCAGAGTATGTGGATATTGTCAAAAGTATTGTGCGATACAAAAATTGAATAAATAAAGTATAGCATCAAATAATACATAGTTTATATATAAAAATCAAATAATGAAAATATCGTACCGTTTCTGGCATTATAGTTTGATTATCATCAACAATCTCCGTCATAATCGCATATATAGTACACAATCGATGTGTTTAGTTTGACGATGGCACTATAAAATTAAGATATATAAGTCAATAAATATTTTTGCATTGATAGCAGATATAAGTTCAAACATGCATTTTAGTGAAACAAAAAACTAATAAATATAATACCTAAAAAAACAGAAGAAACAGTAGGGTTACGACGTAGATAGAATATGACAAAGAAGAAAGAACAGCGCAAATACGCACGGATTCGTAAGAGAGTATGGTTTCGCAGAAACAAAGATGGTTCCCAATGACAATGAGAATGAGAGGAAACATCGTATGAAGTTTACGTATGAGGGTTTATAACAGGCAAATATTGTTCGTAGGGTTCAGCAATGAGAAGAGAATGAGAGGAGGAGGAACAAAACGTATTGAAGTTTACTATGAGAGGAACTGAAGCGGTTTAGGTTTTAGCGTTTAGGATAGTATTTGATGCGAGTTGGTAGGGATAGTAACAAGTCGAGATGGTTCGCAATGATATGGTTTGGCAATATGATTCAGTATGGACAGTAGTGTTCGCATTGAGTAAGGACAATGAAAGAGGAGGAGGACCTGAAGCGTAGTGAGTTTACGAAATGAAGAGGAAACTGAAGCGGTTTACTGTTATATATAGCGCTCACCTGTAAAAGACTTAACTTAGTTTTTAAAAGCTATTACAGCGCTCTTACAACAAGAGCGACGTAAATTGACCTCCTTAAACTTATTTTTTAAAAGCCTATAACAGCGCTCTTTAAATGAGCGCTGTAAAAACCTCCTTAACTTAATTTTTAATAGCCTATTACATCGCTTTTTAATGTTAACTTTTTATTTGAAGTTAGTTATTTAATTAATATTATTTCATTTTTATTTTGACAGTGACGTTATTGTATTGATTGAGAAGAGTTGTTATTTGTTCATAACTTTCAAGTCAAACACTACTCTATATAAAGTAATTATATAATGTCTTTTAAATATAAATTAGTATTTTATACATTAGTATTGAAAAAAGTTAAATTTAGTCCAAAAAAAGGTTAAATGGTTATAAAATATTTTCAAAAAATTAAAATTTTATTCTAAAATGTCGAATATATTATTTTTACAGTTTGTTATAATATTATTTTTAAAGTTTAATGTTAGTAAAATTTGTTAAAAAAGTGTAGTAAAATATTTGTACTAGTGTAAAATTTTTACTCAATTAAATGTGATATTTTTTATTGTAGTTATTTATTTTGTTATAGTTTATTAAGTTAGTAAATATTATTTTCTTAAGAAATTGTATTTTTTTTCAAAACCAAATAATACTTATTTAAAAGAAAGCAAGTTCATAATATTTGATTCTAATTATGAAATATGTAATATATATATATAGAATGCGTTAATATTATTTTCAAAAGACATAAAACGTTCATATTTTAAAATTCTATACTAGAGTTGTAAAAAAGAATTTACAATAGAATTACGTTGTTAATGTATATATATTGAAATAAAATTTAAAGCATGTGAAAAATGTAAGTTTATTTAATGTAATTATTTTTAAAAAAATATAAGTTAATTTTTAATAGCCTATTACAACACCTCCTCTAACTATATTTTTTTAGATCGTGTCTCTTTGAAAGAGTGCGCATACCTCCTTAACTTATTTTTAAAAATTCTATTACATCGCTTTTTCAACAAGCGCTTTAAAAGACCTCTTAACTTAGTGTAAAACAAAGCTTTGTGACCTCCTTATTTTTTTAAAGGCTTTTATAGTGCTTATTGACAAAAACGCCGTAAAAGATCTCCTTAACTTATTTTTTAAAAATCTATTACAACGCTCTTTAAAATAGCGTTGTAAAAGACCTCCTTATTTTATTTTTTAAAAGCCTATTACAACGCTCTTTGAAAGAGCGCTGTAAAAGACCTCCTTATTTAACTTTTTAAAAGTCTATTACAGCGCTTTTTCAACAAGCGCTTTAAAAGACCTCTTAACTTAGTATAAAATAAATAATTAGTAAAATACCTATATTTGGATTTGTTTTTTCTTCCAATTAATTAGTTAAATACCTATATATATCTCAATGCTAAATTACATGATCAGATCATATTGGGATGATCAGTTAAAGTTCAAGAAAAATTCTCAGTATTCAAACAAAGCTTTTTCAAGTTCAATATAAGCAGAAAATCAGTTCTGACTGGTCAAACACTTAAATTACATGAACTTAGTATAAAACACTAAGATCAAGCTAAATATAAGCAAAAAATCAAATACAGTTCAACCTAAATACTAAAATGCTCAATTCTGACAAATCAAACAATAAAATTACATGAACTCAGTTCAGATTACATGGCTTATATAAAACAATTAAACACATTAAGATGCCCTTCTTTTTTTCCTGGTGGGAATCACACTTGTTTGTCCATTAACGATACGAAATGATGGATTAATCCAAATTCCCTCATCATGATCATCTCTAAGATATAAACTATCATCAATTGAATCGATTTCATGTGGTTGTGAGGGTTCGTAGGGTTAGGACAACATATTAAATTTGTTTTTATTTATTTAAAGTGAATGATTTTTATTTAAAGCGCAAACCTTTAACAGCGTTTGTATAAAAAGCGCTCTAATAGGTCGTTTAATTATATGAAAGCGCATGTATTTTACAGCGCTTTCACAAAAGCGATTTAAAAGCCATGTAACATAAGGTGGGAGCGCTACATTTTACAGCGCTTGTGTTTAAAGCGCTCAAAAAACGTTGTAAAAGCTATGGGAGAGCGCTTCAATTTACATCGCTTTTACAAAATGCACTGTTAAAGGGTTGTAAGCATTATGTGTAAACGATATGCGACCCTATTTGACCCTACAACAGCGCTTGTCAAAAAAGCATTGTTGTATTCCTCCGTTACTTTTTAAAAAATTCCTACAACGAGCACTTGTATTTAATAAGCGCCGGTGAAAAACGCGTATTAAAATTGCATTTTGGCGTAGTTTAAAAGCATTTATTTTTTGGTTTTTATTGTATATTTTAAGAATACTTTGATGCACGTTTATTTACATTAAATCACCTAAATATGTTATTTGTTTGTAAATATTTTAGATATATCAACTTAGAGTATAGTAATCTAAGTTTTTTTTGCATATTAAGAAGAGTTATATAATGGTATAATTTATTTTACATCAAAGTGTAAAAGAGTATATTATACTTCAATATATTGTTCATTTAAACTTTGAGGAATCTTTTATAATAAACTTTCAAATGTTTAATCATTATAATATCTATCTTTATAAAATAAAATAAAGCTAGAGTGAAGAGTTTAGCTTTGATTTATTTCAAATGGTTGGAGCAATCTATTATGTGGAGCAATCTATTAGCATGTTAAAGAATAGGTCATATAGAACATTACTAGTTGATTACATGGTGTATTAGAGATAATATGTGTGTTGCAAGAGTTATTTCTATTTATATACTAATGATTTGAGTCAACATTTCATAATATAAAAAGAAATAATTAAAATATGCTTATAATATTTATTGACACATATAATAATATTGTTTACTGTTTATAATTAACACATAGTGTGCATAAAAATGCAGTTTTCTCTTACCGCAAAAGCCATATCATGATTTGGTTGAAGTGAGTCACGAAGACAACATTCACTGCACATAAATTCTGCAAAGGCATTCTATCACTCTAAGGCTCTCATTCCATTAACTTCACCACCCCAGGAGATGCCTCAATTCATTCAAAAAGTTTCCACATTTTATCTATGTTTGTGTATAAAGAGTGAATGTTTGTGTTCACATGTGCTTTTGGTGTGTGTTATATTTCAATTTGTATCTGAGTCACAAAGGCAGTAGAGTAAATCATAATGAGGTACATGCCTAACACAACACAGTTCAACGTTGCTCCCAAAGAGTGAATGTTTGTGTTCACACATGTGCTTTTGGGTTGTGTTATAATTTCAATTTGTATCTGTGAGTCACAAAGGCAGTAGAGTAAATCATAATGAGGTCCATGCCTAACACAACAACAGTTCTCAGCCTCAAGCATGCAAAAAGTCAATTATAAAATTCGTGTACTTCGTAACATGTAAGAGTCAAAAATTGGTAAAAATTTGAAAGAAACACTCCAACACGTTTATAGGTAAAATTTGAAAGAAACACTCAACACTATTCATTAAATTCAATGGTTGATGGTATGGTTTACTGTTGTCCCTTTTTATACTAAAAAATATTTAGAAGAAAAACAAATATATTGGTACCGAGATTTAATGAATGTGGAGTAAATTCGGGTGGTGCGTGTTGCATTTTTTTTCTTCTCTTATGTGACTCTAAAATAATAATATTAGTATTGTGATCGTGATTATAAAAAATTAATTAATTTCACATTTATTAAAAATTTAGTTAAATGAAATTAATCTTCTAATTTCATAAAGGAATATTAGTACATTGTTCTTGAAGTAAAATAATAATAGAGAAAAAATTTATATTAATTGAGAGAAAGTATTTTAGGATACACATAATTAAATAGAGTAAAAGGTAATTATTTATTTTAAAAGTAAGGGTAATTTGTTTATATGTGAATACCTTTTTTTATATTTCAATATGGGATGCGAAGTATTTAATTAATTGAAAGAAAATGTATAAAATATCAAATAGTGATAAAAACAATAACTTAAATAATTAAAGTAATTAATGAAATTGAATTAAAAATAATCGTTCGGAAGAATTTGAATTTGAATTATGATGCTGAATAATTTTTTATCAGATTTTATTCATCGCTCAATCGAACTCTAATTATTGAAGTCTTTTCCCCTAACAATCATATGATTAAAAAATAACAATAACTTAAATTTTAAATGCACAAGCACCGTTTCTCCAAATCAAACCACTTTCATATTTTTTTACTTACTCAAATCATTTTTTTCTCGTGGATGAGAGATAAATTAAAACTCACATTCAACCGCGAAATCGTAAATTCAAACTTAAAACATAATATTTAATCTAATAGTTTTACATGTTGTACTGAACGATAACTTATGAACAACTTAATCAAACCACATTTAATTTGGAACTGGAATTATTAATGGCGAATCATTAGAAACCCAAATCTTCCACTCAAAAATGTATAATGTATATATAGGTTATGTTCTTTTTTTGACAGAGATCGATATATACAATTGATACCAGAGAATATAACATCGTCACACCATTGCCACAATCGGAAGTCGACAATAATATTAAACATTTTGTTCTGATCGACTAGTTACGTGAAATTGTGAATCACTTGTATTAAAAGGTAATTCAAAGTTTTAATTGCTTTTCATCTTACAAAAGTATTCTACTTTGTTTTTAATTTTTATTTAGTTATTTAGTGAAGAGTATATGAAAGTCATGGTAACTAATACTTAATAAATTACTTTATAGAGTAGTGTCGATAGTATAAGATGTGATTTTGTCCACATTTGACACAATTGATACTCAAAACAATGAACGGTGTTTTTTTAACCAAACAATGAATGGGTTGATTGGTTATTTCGTAATTATACGTCTGTTTGAGTTATTTTTCTTTGAAAGATATTTGATTTTTATGATAAATTATTTTGTTAAGCAAAAATATAATATATAAGAATCACATAACTAATATAATATCTTAATATATTCACAATTCCAAGTTAATCATCTATTAACGGTCTAAGATATTATTGTGAAAATATTTGAGTTATATATTATACATTGAAATTTCATAGTATACACAAGGGTTAGGTTCAGGCTTTTTTTTCTATAATAATATCACTAAAAGACAATTAAGTACCTACTGGCACTAGGAAGGTCATATCAGGCCAGACTTTTAAAGGTCTGAGGTTGACCTATGATTAATTTTTTAGCCTAGTCTGACCTACGGTCTATCATAGGATTTTTTTTCCGGTATGACCTATTTTTTTAAAAAGTCTGGTCTGACCTGAAAGCCTATTTAAAAGTCTTATACATTAAAACATCTTATATGCTCTACTCATACCACATGATGTTCTCACAACCAATAACATGACATATCTATATATATTAAACAAAAAGTATCTTTCTAACACATATTTTTAAACAATCTGAAATAAACAACCTTTTAAACCCTAAAAAATATTTTTTATTTCAAAGAATATATTTTTTTTTCTGGAACAAACGCACTCATTATTACCTCTCAACAAATATGGAATGACTACTGAGTGATTGACTAACTGAACAACTACTGAATATGGAACGACTACTAAATATGGAATTGCTATCGATTATGGAACAACTACCGAATATAAAATGACTACGGAGTGATTGCATAATAAAATAAGAAATAATACTATTCATATAATAATATAAAAAAATAACATTAATAAATAATAAAATAATACATAGGTCGGCTTGTCAGACCTAATAGACTTTTTTATTAAGCTTGATCCTGACATGTTTAAATAAATAGACTTTAAAAAAAGTTTGAGCCTAGTTTTTTTATTAAATAGGTCAGGTCAGGCCATAAGCTCCTCACGGACGGCCTAGCTTATTCTCATCCCTAATTGTCACTCTTTTCAAATTATATATCATTCTACCATGCTTTTGAAAAAAAAAATTGAAAGGTGAGAAATTGGTACTCCTGAAATCGACTCTCAAAGGTAATTTTTTTTTAAAAATGTAGTGAAGGGAAACCGGTGTGGGGGAAACCGATTTTCCATGTACAGTTTTTTTTCTTTAAATATTAAATATATGTATTTGATTTATTAATTAATCTGTGATATTTAGTAGACATTTAAATATAGGGATTTATCAATTAACGATTATTTTTTTTTGTTAACATATTCATAATAATTAATATACAATTTATTATTCAATAATTACTATTTTAATTAAATAATTAATTCCAAATTTCATTAACTATAATTTAAGTAATTTTAATATTTTAAATAAATAATTATTTATTAATATTTTAATAAAAAATAAATACAATGTTAAGTTTTTTATAATAATTATGTAATTAAATTTTAGTTTTTATAATTATTAAAATTAAACATAAAATGGACTCGTATAAAAATAAAAATAAATTAATTAAATATAATAATAAAATTACGAATACAAAATGAACTAATTTTATTAAATTAAAACAAATTGTATTACAGTTTAATCTCTTATATGTGTCTAGTCCCAATCGTGCGTGGTGACGATATGACGTGGACGATATGGAGGTGTTTTCTTCGTCAACTGGGGCATATGTTCCTGTAAATTGTAGGTCGACATGCATCGAGAAAAAGTAGGGATCTACTGATTGGAATGATGGAAATCAAATGAGTATATGTTATTAATTATGATGAGCATCCGCTCAAGCGTACTTAGTTTATTTACGAATAAGTTTTCACAATCTGGGTCGCTTGAATGTAGAGATTGTCGATGATCATATGTGTTGAGTTAACGTGAATTGAAATGATTTGTCTGGCGGTTTAAATTGTTGTTGTATTGGATGAAGAATGAATGGTGATGCGATCTGCACTTCATTTTCATAGTAATAGGGAGTAGGTGGACGAGTTCTATTATGACTTTGTCATTGTGATGGTTAGAGTTGGCTCTTCTGCAATTACCCACAATATCGTGGGTCCCGAATGTTGCGGAGCTTATAAGTACAACTGGAGTGTGTCGTACCACTATATATACTTCCTCTATTGGTTTGGGTGTCCATGTATGGTTGGTCGGTAAGACACGACTTCAAGTTCGTTTTCAAATTGAAATTCATGCATCATGTTTGTCTTTCCAATTTTTCCAGATAATTCCCTCTCATATCTTGACATGCAAGTGTCATCATATTTTCAAGTTCATCTGGTATTTCTGGGAAATGCAAATTGAAGTTTGACTCTATCTGTTTGATGTCATTCTATAGTTTGAGAAAAAAATCAAAGCAGTTTGGCAGTCCATAACATTGAATTCTGATTTGCTGTTGTGGTATGATGTTTTCAAGACCCTGTAAGGGCATCCATGAACTACAAAAACAAAAAGACTAGTACAATTGTCAATTATAAGGAATGGGGTTTGGAACTATAATTGCCCTTTTAAAAAATTCTATTAAAAACTGAAAGTTTTAACTCAATTTGATTTTGGTTATAAACGAAGAACGTTCTTGATTAGTGGAAAAAACAGTAATATCAATTTATCAATATGAAAACTGAATGTAAGACAAATAATAAATAGAGATGGATAGAGATATCACATAAGTATATATCCTGGTTCACCCAAACACGGGTTACGTTCAGTCCTCACAAATTGAGATTTTCCACTAATTGCTTCAAAAGCAAGATCGTTCTTGGTTTCACACTGTTTCCAACAAATCAGTCTTGATCTATTACAAGGTTCTACCTTTCTACCTAGAAAGGATTTCCACAAGTTGCCTTACACTTTTTAGAAAGGATTTTACAAATTTACCTTTTAATCATTAAAAGGATTTCAACTACTCAAGCTATGTAAACAAGTTATAGCCTTGAGTTACAAATAATGATTTGAGAATGTTAGAATCTGGATATTGCTCAACTCTTGTTTGAGAAATAGATTATATATTAAGAACTCAGTTATCACTAGCTCTTTAAAATTACACATACTTGGAATGCAACTTTAGATGATTTTTGACAGCCTCGAATATATTGAATGATTGATGTTTTGCTTGACAATTTGAGATTGTGTGTTGTTATTCATTATGAAGCTGTATTTATAGGCGTCAAGAGAGCTTACGACAGCTCATTTAACCGTTGGAAGTAGGGTTAGTTGTCGTGAGTAAGTGAATGGATAAAACCAGCATTAAAGCAGAATTATTCAACCGAATCAAGAATGTTCTTGAGATCCAAAGAATGTTCTTCGAATTGGTTGAGATGAGTTTGGACCTGTATTTATGATCCTGCCAGTTGTCTGAAATGATTACTTGCTTTAAGTCACGGTGCAGGTCTGTCTGAAAGTACAACAACACAGTCCTTTACAAGTCTGTTATTGTACTTGCTTTTTGCTTGACTTAGAGAATGATCTTGCTTTATGCATTTTATGAAGCAAGGTTTTGAGCCTTCAAATACTGGGAATGATTCTTGCTTAGATTGATCTTTGTTATCTTGATGATGATATGGAATGAATACACACTTCCTGGATCTAATCTTTACATTGAAATCTAATCAATTCTTGCTTTATGGCAGATGTAGAGAATGTTCTTCATTTTCCAAAATCTGTCAAGAACGTTGTTCGTTTTGCTGATTTTGTTTCTTGATTTTAATAAGATTGCTTTGTAATACTTGATACCTATCTTGTTTAATACACTTAAATGAATACAGATGTCATACCAAAACACTTAGAGTCATAATTAGAATTCTTATTTAACTTTTGTTTTTATCATCAAAACATTAATTTGGGAAATTTTGTCTCAACACATCTCCCCTTTTTTTATGATGACATAACATGTAATTTATATTTTAATTTTGATTCTATACTCTAGAGAGTTTTTAGTATAAACTCCTCCTCAATATGTGTTATCATTCGAGCCAAAATAATAATATTTCATTGATATACAAATAAGATCTAGATCATTACAAGGTGGTTCAAAACCAACAAAATCAGAAGTAGTAATTAGGCCCATACAAAAAAGACTTCTGATTCTTAAAATATAAATAACCTCCGCCCCTTGTCACAACAAAAAGGATAAGAGAGTTAATTAAAAGCTTAAATAAAAAGACATGAAGGCGAAGACCCCTCAGATGATGGAGACAGTGACAAATGGGGTTATGTCAGGAAATATTGGAGGATGATTAGGCATTGGGAGCTCAAGTCCGAGCTTAGGAGCAACTGAGTGGCCATCAAGTGTCGAAAAATACCGCTTTTGTCCTAATGAGCTTGCTGGCTATGATGTCTGAGGACAGCAAAGATTCTGGATTTCCTTATATGTCTTCCGATGTTTCCATTTCCATTTTGGTATTTAGAAGGACAATGTTCATCATCCAATTGGAGTGGTGAGAGGAGTATTTTGTTGATGGAGCAGCAGTGTACAAAAATGTGATAAGATGCAATGAAGTATTGATGTGAGGAAGAGTTTTTAGGAGCAGAATGATGAGGCATATATGGGCACTATATTGAATTGGAAAAACCAAATATTGGCTGTATTCTTAAGATAGAAGATGATGCTTTTTATGGGGACACAAAACTAGTGAAATAATAGAGGGTGCTGAATTTTAAGTGAGGGCATATATTACCTTGATTTGTGAAGGGTAGAATCATAGATGCTGGAGGAAAAATTGATCAAAGATAGGATTTAGATTTTGTGGACAGGTGAAGATGGAGAAGTTCTTCAACATATTTGGGAGGGGAATAACGTTCTTGAGGTGAGCAATGCTTAGTTTTGTCACTAGAGGTGCGTGCTTACCTTTTCCTTTTATTTGCAGACGAATTGAAATCAGATTTTGGTGAGGATGGAATGATGGGAATTTGTTTCATATGGGAGATGCTTATGGATGAGAATTTTGAGATTTTGATGTTGGAAATTTCAGTCAATAGAGGAATCTGAAAATGCCTAATTTTTTTGGAGAAAACCATACCATATGGAACGGTGTTTCTTCTATAATCCTTGTGAACTGCAAAAAATTGTATGTTGGATTATAAGATAAGGAAGATTCAACATTTTGCAATGAAGAAGATGATAAATGACAAGAGCATCATTAACAGAAAACAAATTTTTGGCATGCCACAATGAGGAAGGATGAAGTGTTGACTTATGTTGCTGAAGATTTTTGGAAGTGGCTTTAGGTCAGCTGAGAAAATTTTGTAGACCCTTCAATAAACAGTTCTTGAAACACTTCTTCTTTGGTGGTGTTAAAGGTTGTGTACCAGTCTTTTTAAAAGTATTGGGCCTCCAGATGGGAGTTTAAGAAATTTCTGCCAGAACTAAGGTTCGAGTCGAACTTCAATACTTTTATGTTGAGACAATGATGGATTTATCTGTAAAGCTTCAGCTTTGTAGTAAAATGCTTGAATAACCTCAGGGTAGTAGCAGTCAGAAATTTTAAGGAATTTAGTCCATCCAAGTGCATCAGAATGATGTTAATGGAGATCTCTTCAACCTGTAGGTTTCAAAACTTTAAACCATATCAATGCCGATAGGTATTGTGACCATTTTTCAGCATAAATGTTTTTTAGTTTGAATGAATTAAAGGTGGAATAAGGATTTTGGGAAGAAAAAGGTTATGTGGAGGGTTTTGTTTTTGGCTGTTTTTCGAGGTTTGTTGTGGATTTTGGATTTGGAGTTTTGAGTGGAGAATGTTCTTAGAGGTTTGAGTGGAGAACGTTCATCTGAGTTTTTGAATGGAGAACGTTCTTGAGTTGGGTGTTGAGACGCAAAACGTTCTTGAGTTAGAACTTTTCTTATAAACATTTGTTGGATTTTTTTTGTTTTTGAGGCTAAAAATTTAGAGTGTTGAATACGAGTTGGATTTAGGAATTGTTGGTTTAGATTTAGAATGTGTGGTTTTGGATGGAAGCACTTTGGAAACATATTTTGGGGATTTTGGAATTTATGAGGATTTTGAAAATTTTGGGGATTTTGGTTGGGGAGTTTTTGATGGAGAAATAGTTTGTGATTTAGGATCTTGTGGTGGTGGTGAAGGTTCAGAATCATCATCAGAAATGGTATAGATTGTGGTGTCTATATGTTTGGTTTTTGAAATGCCAATACCTGTCAGAATACGCATTGATCTTTGTGAGTTATAATTTAGAAAAAACTAAAACAAAATATCTGCTTGTTTGTTACAACGACCTTCGATCTAATCTACGACGATTGCAATAAAATAACTTGTTCTACTTAAGACATATTGTGGGTTTGATTTTACCTAGTGAAAATTAATTAGAGAGATTTTAAATTGGTTTTGGCATTGTTAGGTGATGTTGATTAGAAATTAATTTTAATTTCAAAAATAATTTTAAATTTGAAGTTATAAAATTGTAATTTTAACTCTTAATATGATCATTGCACTCAATTTAATTTATTTTTAATTTATTTTTACGTTAATTCAATCAAACATATACATTTACATTCAATTTTCTTTAAACTAAATCAATTTATTTATAATCAATTTTTTCCACCACATTACCCTACTTGGCTTGGCTTAATCCATATCATGTTTCTATCATGCCACACATTTTGTAGCTAGCCAGATCCATATTAATATAGATGTTGATCCAAATGATACTAGTATCATGATTTGTTGAAATTTTAAAATGTGACTTTTATTAAAATTGCATGGTCAATTATGATTTTATCAAATTTATAATAATCTCAACAAACGCTAAAAAATTGCATAAATGTGTGTTTAATATAGTATGAGAGGTCAAACAAACAAAGTCAAAATGATTGATTTTCTTTTTGACATGTAATTAAGATATCCAACTAACTTTAAAAAGTGAGTCCCATTGAATTGAACTAAAATTGATATCTATTATTGATACTTGAAAAAAATTAGTAGTTTTTTTTCTCTTTCTCTAAATATTCTTAAAAAACCTTCAAATATTTAAATTGATCGATCTAAATATTTTAAAATATATGTGATCTGTCTAGATTGACTATCCGAATATATTCTTAAAGATTTTTTAAAAATTCATATTGAAGAAACCTTCGAAAAATTAAATAAATTGCTTATTCAATCCTTCCATTTTCTCACTAATACAAAAAAACAGTATCATAATTATTACAGATCCAATGATATTTTCACACAAATTTTAAATACTAAAATATGAAATCCGACAAATTACCGTATTTTATTTAATGGGAACAACATCAACCGAAAAATTATGACTTATTACCGGATGTGGCCCACTTTCGAAAAGGAGGCCAACAAGTCTAAGAACTTGCCCAGCCAAATTAAAAACTCAAAAGCACTACAAGAACAAATTAACAAACATACGAGAGATTGAGATTGGTATAAACATGGGACCATATCTTAGGCAGATACGTCTCCCAGTTGTCTCAGAGGTATTGGAGATTATTTGGAGAATAGACAATTATAAAGTCGATTTTTACCTATAGGCTATAACACAACTTGCGACAAAGCGGACTTAAACATTTTTAAAATTTATGTTTTAATTGTAAAAAATTAAGTTTTTAATAAAATAAATAAATAATTTTTAGTTTTATATAATTTTTAAAACGTTTATTTTTATTTTCAGTTTAAATTTTTTATTATTTTTAGTAGTCTATATTTCAATTTTTTTTTATAAATAATTTATATTTTTTGTCCTAAAAAAGTTGTTATAAAAACAGGTAAAACCAAAATTAATGACTTTTATAGAGATTATATTTGAAAGACTCAAAAATTTATACTGATTAAATATATTTTTAACGATAAAAAAATCACTCATTTATTATATTATTAAAAACAATTTTAGTTACTTTATTGGTGGTACTTCTACAATTGACCGGATGCATAGATCATCCTAAATCTTATTTGTGACATAGAACTAAAACACTAGAATAATAAGTGAAAATGAATGATTAATTTATAAATATCTCGTACGAGATTTAACTCAGCTCTTCAAGATAAGTTTTACCAATAAGTCTTGAAATTATTTATTCTGAACTTGATATATGATAATTATACGGACACTCAACACATTAATATACTTGATTTTCTGTTTTATTATGTAATTGAAACTCACATTGGATATACTTGAATTATATATATATCAAACTTTAGAATCAACATGCATCTCAAATTTCACACACAACGGAGGAAAATATGATGAGAAGATTCCGATTCCACCACACTCAAATGAGCAAGATTGAGCTTCCCAAATAAGCTCCACAAGAAACTAAGATTGGTCTTTCAATAAATAATGATACTTTTAAGATAGTATCAATTTATTCAAACAATATCAGTAAATGTATTCATATGAATATCAAAATTTAGTATCAACACTTTATAGTTCATTTGCCTCATTATTTTACACGGTTCTTGTGCCTCCTAAACCACGTTGTTTGCAATACATCCTGCAAAGAAACGTTATCCAAGATAAAAAAATACACTCCATAGCTCCTCTCCTAAAAATAACAAACTCCTCCCGCACCTTAAGTCATCCATGTTAACACCACCTCTTGCTTAACATGTAGGAATTTACTTTGTTGACATCCTCGATGCATTAAAAATCTTGATGTCGAACTCTCATTCACTAACGCATACCACAACAAGAAAACAAACCATTTGTGAGGCTTTACCTCACAAATGGCTATAATCAGCCACAAATACAACTTTTGTGAGGCTTTTGCAGCCACAAAGGACTGGTCACAATTTTGTGAGGGCTTTTGCAGCCACAAAGTCTAGAACAGATTGGAAATTTGTGAGGGCTTTTGCAGCCACAAAAGACAGCACTTTGTGAGGGCTTTTGCAGCCACAAACGTCTGCCTTTGTGAGGGCTTAGGCCGCCAAATGGAGAGACTATTCTGAAATCAACGTTTGTGAGGGCCCAGGCCGCCACAAACTCTCTCCTTTGTGACGGCTTAAGCCCGCCACAAATGACATGCAGTTTAAAAAAAATATTTTGTGACGGCTTAGGCGCCACAAATGACATCCGTTTAAGTATTTTGTGACGGCGTTAGGCCGCCACAAATGACATCCCGTTTAAAGTATTTTGTGACGGCTTAGGCCGCCACAAAGTATTACGTATATTAAAAAATTAATTTTTTTAAATTCAAAATTAATTCTGTATTATAATTTTATATATAAAAATTAATATAAATTTAAATTTATATTTAAATTGTAATTAAATTAAAATTATAATTAATTTATATATAATAAATTTAAAATATAATATCATTATAAAATAAATTTAATATATAATAAACTAATCTGAATATAATTAAAAATTAAAATTAAATTTAAAATAAAATATTTAAATTATAATTATAATTAAAGATTAATTTAAATTACAAATAAAAAATTAAAATAAAAATTAAATTAAAATTTAAATAAAATTAAATATTAATAAAAATAAATATTATATATAAAAATATAATATTAATAATAATTAAATTAATTACCACAAAATCAAATAAAACATGCATTCCAAAATTAACAAATAATGTCTTACATACCCAAAATTTATAAATAATGTCTTACACAACGCAAATTAACACACAATAATTAACTAAGACAACCATAATTAATATGTGTTCATACAAACCCAAAAATAAATTATGAAATTATTCAGATGACATCAATCCTCATAATAATTCCTCTGATCAGCTCCACTCACACCATCATTATTTCCTGCCAGGCCGACGAAAGAAGTCCTCAAAAGTATTATGAATTTGTGTTGGAGGAGACATCATGGTTTGAAATTGATATTCATCTTCAATTGGCACCACCACTAGTCGAATGAGGAGCCCTAGCTGGTTGAGGTTGATTTAAATCTGGTCTGATCAACCAGCTGTTGGCATGTTGGTCGGTATGCAGTTTGATGATCTGGTTGAGGTTGAGGAATTTGATGTGAAGAGGACGGAACATACGGATAATTATGAAAATATTGTTGTTGTGAACATTGGCGGCTGCTGCTGTACTGCTGGAAGGCAGGTTCGGAGGATCCTGGTGTTGCTGTTGGAAATTTGGA
>PGTU02000002.1:39965763-40160837 GCA_002896215.2 Cicer echinospermum
ATCATAACTTATTATGTAATAATAATCATTATTTATGTGCAGGTAAACATGAGATTTATCTCTAATGCATTTATTTTCTCATTATCAATATGTGTGATGTTATCAAGCACAATTTACTCACAACAAAAGGAGTATGAAAATCATATAAAGTCAGCACATTTGTGTCTGAAAAGTTTGAAATTGGACCGGGAAACGTTGTTTCTAAAGCATTGATGGAAATTGAGTTTCCAAAGGGTCATATTGGTGTAAAGAGCTTTGAGTTGATCTAATTGACGAAGAAGGAAATTCTATACCATTGTATGAAACATACCTTCATCATTGGTTTGTTATAAATTTATAAATAAGAATGTGTCACACGATCGTAATGCTCATACCAATCCTTATGCGGATGCCATTTCAAAAGAAATGATGGAACTTGCAATGGAGGTATTCTTCCACAATATTGGGTTTGAGAAGTGAATCAAGAGGAACAACTTCAAAGATTCCAGATCCTTTCGCAGTTGAAGTAGGAACCCTAAATATTCCAGAGGTGGGAGAGAAATGGGTTCTATTGCATCATGGTCATTATACACTTGGGCACAGAGAATAGTAAAGTTGCGTGAATGTAGGTGTGACCAATTTAAACCTCCCAGGAATTTATTTTAATTGACCGTTGACATCAATGGAAGCCCATTTGAGCCCTACTATTAAAGGACGATTTTTTGTGCGCATGAAACTTTCAAGCAACACTGAGGAAAAAGGGTTTGAAGCCCCAGAAAAATCTTGCCCTAAGATACCAAATAGACATGGGTTCTGATTGGGCGAACAACTTTCCCGTTAGATTTAGTTACTTGATTCCACTGATCGGGTGAAACATTGGTTCCTCAAATATACATTGATTGCAGGTAACAAATACATTATTTAAATAAATTCTTTTTTTAATTCACGACAATTATATTATATGTGTAGCTCATGTGGTGGTGTTGATGCTTCAAGAGTTTGAGAATTAGGTTCAACGTTGAAACTATGATTACAAAGAATAAATTAAATTAATTAAGTTAAAAAATATCGTGATAACAATCTGTTAATTTTTTTATAAGCATAATATTATATAATTATTATTATTATGCATGCTCGGAGCAAGTGATAACAAATTGTTTTTGATATTTTACGTTGAGTCTGGAGTATACTATTCCAGAAAATAATGGCGATGATCCGTTTCATGTTCAAAAAGCAAACATCCCAATGGATAAAGGTGGTTACCTTATCTACGGCACTGCTCATATGCATTTCAGGTGTTGTTAATGCAACTCTATATGGCAGGGTAGAATTTAATATTTTAATTTGACGGAGTATTTTAAACTGTATTTTGTTTCTTTAATTAGTTTCTTAAGTTATAATATTTTCAGGATTCTATATATAGTCAAGTGAATACTGTGATAGTGCATGCATAATGTCTAATATTTATTCCTTTAAGATTTAAGTGAAATAGAATGTCATTTTAAAGAGTTTTTGCACTTTCACTCAATTAAAAGTATTAGATTATTAGACACATTTGAGTTTTTATAAAGTACTTCTTAAGTCATACACATGACTAGTTGTTATATGCTCACAATGTAAAAATTTACAATGACAATGTATGAAAATTAAACCTATTTATTATTTGTTTTAATTAATTAGGATGGAAAGGAGTTGTGCACATCAACACCAAGATATGGAACAGGAAGGAAGCAGGAAATGAGGAAGGTTACGCGGTTGGAATGTCAGTATGTTATCCAACCAGTTCTCAAGATTAATGATGGTGGGAAATTATGACTGTAGAATCCAGATATAAGAATGAATTTCTCACTGGAGCTATGGGACATATGTACATCTATTTGGCTGATCGACTACCAAACACACCGTAGACATCAAACTCTTATGATTTGTAATTTTTTAATGTATAATGTTTCTTTTTGACATATAAAGAGTGCATCATGTGTATTTATTTTACCATTTTTTCCTTAATTATTTTTGAGGACCCTCTCCACACTTCACTATCAAGTCACTTGTTTTTTCTTCGGAGACAATTAAAGTCACAAGAAATGTTATCAATATTCTTCAAATGAGATTTATGGTCTCTTGAGGTTTAAATTTGAGTCGAGAGATGAGAAGGTAGAGTTATATGCCATGTTGTTAACTAACTCGATACATTAGCTAGTCTTTATGGTTACACACAAAAGATGAATGATGAAGAAAAATACTTACATTAATTATGATCTTAATTCATCTTAATATTTTTTAATCTCTAATATACAAAAGAAGCTTGGTTACAAATGATATGTTCTAACACGAGTCATAACACATGCAAACCACATCAATATCAATTGACTATTAAATAATCTTTATTTAATCGTAAAATATCGAAAAGAAAAAAAAAGAGATCAAACCAATATACAATTTTCACAGTGTCACAAACGGAGTAGTAGTAATACGTAATAAATATGTATTAAATATTAATACTTCTTATTTTTAATTGATTTTGTAAATAAAATATATCTTGATCTTTATAATATACAAAAGAACTCACATAAATCGTTATTTTAAACAACTGCCACAACCACATGAAGCCACATCAACACATATATAATTATTTAAATATATTTTTCTTCTTTATTTTTATTCAATTATGACTAACCTATTAAAGTATATCACAGTTGTAATGTATTTGTAATTTTGCCTCTTTGATATATGAGAGAAAGATAGACGAAATAAAGTAAAATAAAAGAAAATGAGAAAATGTGAAAATAAATAATTGATTAATGATTATATACGAGGGAATATCGCAGAAAAGAAAAAAAAATCATATTTATGGAATGAATAAATATACTTAGATATATAAATTTATTAAAACGATATATTTGAGTACATCCTTATTATATGTCAAAAGTTTTTTATGAAAAAATAAAATAATAATTAAAAAAATCATAATCTTAATTGTATGAACAAACAAACTCACATTATCTTTATCTAATCTTTGGTCTTAGTATAATATTATCACAATCTTAATCGTCATTTTAACTTAATATTAATATTAATCTTTATCTCTGATAATCTTAATGTTAAGCTTAATTTAGTCTTATCTTAATCTTTAATTTTGTCTAATTTTTTCTTTAATCTGATATTTACTTTGTCTTTAATCTACCTTGATCTTTATTTATTATCTTAATTTATATAATGTATAATAGAAGTGCATGTAAATGACTATTTACCAAGTGTAACAACTCGATGAAGTCAAATTAACACTGTATTATTAAATACCAATACTTTATTTAAACTAATTTGGGAGTTGTAAAAAAAACAATTTGGAGATTAAAATATATCACACATTTTCTTGATAAAAAATAGTTAATTAATGAATCGACAAAAATAATTAACATTCATAGAAATTCCTTAAAAGGAAGGATTTCAGAGATTAATTACAATAAATTAATTTCAATTCTAAAATAATCCATTTATCAACAACAACACAAAGTTAATACTTAACTTATAATTAAAAATTACAAAATATAATTTTCTCTCTATAAAATTACTCCCAACATTAAAAATTAAAATAATATAATGTTCATTTATAAGTAGTACTTTTTTAAAAACGGTTGATCGCAATAACAATTAACTATTTGTAACCTGTGCGTCGCACGGAAACAACGATTTTAATAAATAAGATATATTATTTATATATATATATATATTTATATTAAATTTTATAAATTTTATTTTTTATATTAAAAAAATAAGTTGACTTAAAAAAATAATTTAAAATTAAAAAATTAAAAACTATTATTGACTTAACTTAAAAAACTAAATAATGAATTTTTATTTTATTATTCAACCTAATGTTATTTATTGAAATACAAGACATTTAGAATTCATATTAAATTTTGTTGTATTAAGGTGGGCAAAAATATCTTTATTTTTGTACTACTCAAACAAAATACTAAAGAAAAAATTTTCCCGTTACAAACAAAAAATTACAATACACATAGTATCTTTTATCTTTGAATTTGCATGTTAGTCTTCATTAATCTTTCATGAATCTTTTGAATTCTTTTGAATTTGCGTGATATTTAATAATAAATTTAGAATATAAAATGTATAGTAGTAGTTTTTAAATTTGATAAAATAGTGTTTGAAGTTTGAAAAACCATTACTTTCAATGAATCGATAAAATGAATTGTTTCTTTAATTCCTACATAAATTTTATATTTTCTTAAATAAATTATTATTTTTCTCTTCAATATTCTGGAAATTTAATTGAATTCAGCTAGTCTAAATAAATTTTATATTTACTTAAATAAATATTTTTCATTTAATATTGTAACCCCATTTATTAGACAATTTTATAATCAAAATTATTAGTATGGGCAACAACTATTTATGGGAGAATTTAAAATCGGAGTTATTAAGACAATCTTGTATAAAAGAATACAAATATAAATATACAAATGTATAATTGTTAACTATTTATGAGTGAATTTAAAATCGGAGTTATTAAGACAAATGTTATATAAGACGATAGAAATATACATATACACATTTACATTTTTTGAGACAAAATTAAGAAACATAAACAATACAAATATATATATATATATATATATATATATATATAATAAACATAACAATCATAGTAATCTTTTTTTATAAATTAAATAAAATAACAATCATAGATTGAATTTTTTTACCAATTCAAGTAATTAGTGTGAACATATTGCTAGGCGCAACACGAACAAATACATGTTTCACCAGGATAATAATCTCAAATCGATAAATAAAATCTGACAAATATTAATCTCATTACTATCTTCATTGCATAAAAGTTTTGTTTGACATTGAGGAGATCAAGACAAAAACCACATTCGCACATCTCTAACAACCAAATTCCATGACTCATTTCTTGGAGAAATTGAAGCAACAAACTCTGATGGAGAATTGAAGCAACAAAATATGATTTTTGTTTTAGACATTGGATAAAGATGAATAAAAGCTTTGATAAAGAAAACTTAGAAGAATTGTGTATACAGAGATAATATGAATGATATATAAGGAGACGCAAGAAATGAGAGAGTACCGAAGATAGACAGGAGTATTAAAAGAGTTCGTAAAATAAAATAAATTTTTTTTAAATATTAATTTGAAGCTGGTGGTTGTTAAAGTAGTATTTAAAAAAACAATTACAAAAACTGTCAAGTCGTGGTGTCATTGACTGTATTTTGCTGTTATTCTTCTTCTTTTTTAACTGGCCACTAAATTCTCAACAGTTAACGTCAAGTAGTGGTGTAGTGTATTTTATTTTTAATGCATTCTTTTTATTTTTATTATTTTATTTTTTAATTGGCCACTAACTTTTCAACTAACGCATGTACAAAGTCGTGTAACATAAGTTTAATTTTATTCTAAAAAAAAGAGATATTATATTGTATAGATTACCTTTCAATTGCCACTCAATTTCAACCGTGAATGTGAAATGTCGGTGTTCCATTATATTTTATTTTAATTTTTTCTTCATTTTTTAATTGGCTCATTCACTCTGCATTTTCATGTAATGAAGTTGTATTTTTTTCTTAAAAAAACATCTTTATTTTAATTTATTTTTCTATGTTTTAATGGCCATTAACTTTCTCAACGGATACAGAAAAAACTGAAGTCGTGTATGTATTGTATTATTTTTAATTTTTTAATTGATCATTAAATTCTCAACGGATGTATCGTGAACAAAGATCGTGATGTAACAGTTTTTCTATACAAAAAAAAACTTTTTATTTTAATTCATTCATTATTTTTTTAATTGGCCATTAACTTCTAAAAAATAAGCACATATTTTTTATTAATAGAAACTTGATATTCTTTAACACTCTAGTTTGTTGACACGTGTCAAATTTTGCCAATTATCTGTTTGCTTTATTATAAGTATAGTTATATATACTAAATGGATATTTATCTATTTTCCCATAAAAATATATAATATCAACTAATAAATAAAAGTTTATCTTAATTTATATTAAGAAAAAAAAAGGAAGTGGACCTTAATGAGAGTGTCTTAATTTATTATGGTTTAATAGCATACAATGGCAAATAAACATTTTACACTGTAACAAGAGCGCCATAATTGTATAGTTATTTACGATGGAAGTTACACATCTTGTGTGCTGAGATGATAAAATTATTGTTCTTATTAAAATTACTTTCCATCGACAGGGTGCAATCCTCATTCATAATTTATTAATATTATAACTTATGAGATTGGACTATCATACACATGAAAAGTTTCACAAATAGAATTTAAAATAATTATCACACAAAGACAAGTTGTTGTTAACTAGAGATTGAACTATCACACACGAGTAAATGACAGTTAAATAAACTTCAAAATAACTATCATACACCGTAAAAGTTTGTCACTTATCCAAATTGAAGGATAGTACCATATCATTATAAAAAACATATCATACACGAGACAAGTTCTCTCTGATAGAATTTCAAAATAACTAGCATACCATGATAAACTTACTGCTTTGAATTAAATATACACAAGACACATATTCTCACCGATAAAAATCCAAAATCGATTATATACATGGACAAGGTTTGTCAATGATGAGAGTGAACAAATAAATAAATTTTGGTATCTGCAATTTGCTACTCATTATTAGAAGTATAACACATTTAGACTAGTAACATGTTGCTAATAATTAAGGCTATAATTTAGAACAAAACATTTCGATAACCATATAAACTTTATTAAGGCATACTATCAACTTTGCCGAACTATCAAACTAACAAAATTGAAAATCTTAAATTTTAATTGTAATGAAAAGATAAAACTACGAAGTATATGTGATCGACAATAGTGCATCCATATTTCATACACCATTTAACATGTAAATGTGGGAACTAACATTGATTTCAATCTGGATTATCACAATTTCGTTTGACCAAATAAAACAAAAAATCTCTAACTAATTAACGGGGAAAATGAGATTTCTTTTTTGTAAAATTATTTGTGGAGCTATAACTGACACAACTATCATCGTAAAAAAAAAAATCAACTTGCTATAGCGATAAATAGCTAGCTATTGAGATTTTTTTAAATGCTTAAATTGTTAGATAACTCATAAATCTTAACAAAATTTGTTTATGTTGAAATTGTTGACCTGTAAATATAAAAACACCTTAGACATTCAAACGACAACATGCGTCATATTGATATCAAAGCTTTGCCAACCGTATAATTGTATGTCCTTATACATTTTACTATAAAAGTAGGGAGCATTCAAGACTTCTTCATTTCACAAAGTTATATTCAACCAAAATATTTTTTTCAAAATTTATTAGAAGTCCGATAAGAAGCAAATCTTCACCATGGTTTCTCATTGGTAAAACCCTTCCTTCAAATTAATTTCCCTACTATTTTTCAAGCATATATTATAATATGTATCTATAAATTTACACAACTAGTAACATATTACAAACATTATTCATAACTTAATTATGTAATAATAATCATTATTTATGTGCAGGTAAACATGAGATTTATCTCTAATGCATTTATTTTCTCATTATCAATATGTGTGATGTTATCAAGCACAATTACTCACAACAAAAGGAGTATTGAAAATCATATAAAGTCAGCAACATTTTGTGTCTGAAAAGTTTGAAATTGGACCCGGAACGTTGTTTCTAAAGCATTGATGAAATTGAGTTTCCAAAGGGTCATATTGGTGTAAAGAGCTTGACTTGATCTAATTGACGAAGAAGGAAATTCTATACCATTGTATGAAACATACCTTCATCATTGTTGTTATAATTTTATAAATAAGAATGTGTCACACGATCGTAATGCTCATACCAATCCTTATGCGCGGATCCATTTCAAAAGAAATGATGGAACTTGCAATGGAGTATTCTTCCACAATATTGGGGTTTGGAAGTGAATCAAGAGGAACAACTTCAAAGATTCCAGATCCTTTCGCAGTTGAAGTAGGTAACCCTAAAGATATTCCAGAAGGGTGGGAAGAGAAATGGTTATTTACATCATGGTCATTGATACACGTGCACAGAGAATAGGAAAAGTTGCAGTGAATGTAGGATTGACCAATGTTAACCTCCCAGAGAATTATTTAATGTGACAGTTGACATCAATGGAAACCCATTGAGCCTGACTATAAAGGAGGAATTTTTTGTTGCCATGATAACTTTCAATGCAAACTGAGAAAGGGTTTGAAGCCCAAGTAAGAAATCTTGCCCTAAGATACAAAGTAACATGGGTTGATTGGACGAACAACAAATTCCCGTTAGATTTTATATACTAGTGATTCCACTGATCGGGATGGTGAAACAATGGTTCTCAGATAATACATGATTGCCAGGTAACAAAATACATTATTTAAATAAATTCGTTTTTAAATTTCACCGACAATTATATTATATGTGTAGCTCATGTGGTGGTGTTTTGATGCTTCAAGGAGTTGAGAATTAGGTTCAACGTTGAAAACTATGATTACAAAAGAATAAATTAAATTAATTAAGTAAAAAATATCGTGAATAACAATCTGTTAATTTTTTTATAAGCATAATATTATATTAATTATTATTATTATGCATGCTCGGAGCAAGTGATAACAAATTGTTTTTGAGATTTTACAGTCTGAGTATAACTATTCCAGAAAATAATGCGATGATCCGTTTCATGTTCAAAATCAAACATCCCAATGGATAAATGTGGTTACCTTATCTACGGCACTACTCATATGCATTCAGGTGTTGTTAATGCAACTCTATATGGGCAGGTTTAGAATTTAATATTAATTTGACGGAAGAGTTATTTAAACTGTATTTTGTTTTCTTTAATTAGTTTCTTAAGTTATAATATTTTTCAGGATTCTATATATAGTCAAGTGAATACTGTGATAGTGCATACATAATGTCTAATATATTCATTTAAGATTTAAGTGAAATAGAATGTCATTTTAAAGAGTTTTTGCACTTTCACTCAATTAAAAGTATTAGATTATTAGACACATTTGAGTTTTATAAAAGTACTTCTTAAGTCATACACATGACTAGTTGTTATATGCTCACAATGTAAAAAAATTTACAATGACAATGTATGAAAATTAAACCTATTTATTATTTGTTTTGGATTAATTAATTAGGATGGAAAGGAGTTGTGCACATCAACACCAAGATATGGAACAGGAAAGGAAGCAGGAAATGAGGAAGGTTACGCGGTTGGAATGTCAGTATGTTATCCAAAACCAGGTTCAATCAAGATTAATGATGGTGAAATTATGACTGTAGAATCCAGATATAAGAATGAATTTCTCACTGGAGCTATGGGACATATGTACATCTATTTGGCTGATCGACTACCAAACACACCGTAGACATCAAACTCTTATGATTTGTAATTTTTTAATGTAATGTTTCTTTTTGACATATAAAGAGTGCATCATGTGTATTTATTTTACCATTTTTTTTCCTTAATTATTTTTTTGAGACCCTCTCCACACTTCACAATATCAAGTCACTTTGTTTTTTCTTCGGAGACAATAAAGTCACAAAGATGTTTATCAATATTCAAATGAGATTATATGAGTCTCTTGAGTTTAAATTTGAGTCAAGAGATTGAGAAGGTAGAGTTTTAATGTCCATGTTGTTAAACTCAACTCGATACATTAGCTAGTCTTTATGGTTACACACAAAAATGAATGATGAAGAAAAAATATCTTACATTAATTATGATCTTAATGTCATCTTAATATTTTTTTAATCTCAATAATATACAAAAGAAGCTTGTACAAATGATAATTTCTAACACGAGTCATAAACACATGCAACCACATCAATACAAATTGACTATTAAAAATCTTTATTTTAATCTTAATAATATAGAAAAGAAAGAAAAAAAAGATCAAACAATATACAATTTCAAACAAGTGTCACAACGGAGTTAAGTAATACGGTATAAATATGTTATTAAAATATTAATACTTCTTATTTTAATTGATTTGTAAATAAAATATATCTTGATCTTTATAATATACAAAAAGAAACTCACATAAATCGTTATTTTAAACAACTGCCACAACCACATGAAGCCACATCAACACATATATAATTATTTAAATATATTTTTCTTCTTCTTATTTTTATTCAATTATGACTAACCTATTAAAGTATATCACAGTTGTAATGTATTTGTAATTTTGCCACTTTGATATATGAGAGAAAGATAGACGAAATAAAGTAAAATAAAAGAAAATGAGAAAATGTGAAAATAAAATAATTGATTAATGATTATATACGAGGAATATCGCAGAAAAGAAAAAAAATCATATTTATGGAATGAATAAATATACTTAGATATAATAAAATTTATTAAAACGATATATTTGAGTACATCCTTATTATATGTCAAAAAAGTTTTTTATGAAAAATAAAATAATAATTAAAAAAAATCATAATCTTAATTGTATGAACAAACAAACTCACATTATCTTTATCTTTTAATCTTTGTCTTAGTATTAATATTATCACAATCTTAATCGTCATTTTAACTTAATATTAATATTAAATCTTTATCTCTATATCTTAATGTTAAGCTTAAATTTAGTATTATCTTAATCTTAATTTTTGTCTTAATTTTTTCTTAATCTGAATATTTACTTGTCTTTAATCTACCTTTATCTTTATTTATTATCTTAATTTTATATAATGTATAATAGAAGTGCATGTAAATGACTATTTTAAACAAGTGTAACAACTGGATGAAGTCAAATTAACACATGTATTATTAAAATACCAATACTTTTATTTTAAACTAATTTTGGGAGTTGTAAAAAAAACAATTTGGAGATTAAAATACATCACACATTTCTTGATAAAAAAATAAGTTAAATTAATTGAATCGACAAAAATAAGTTACATTCATAGAAAATTTCTCTTAAAAGGAAGATTTTCAGAGATTAATTACAATAAAATTTAATTTTCAATTCTAAAAATTCCATTTATCAACAAACAACACAAAAGTTAATATCTTAACTTATAATTAAAAATTAACTATATAATTTTCTCTCTATAAATTACTCCCACAACTTAAAAAATTAAAATAATATAATGTTCATTTATAAGTAAGTACTTTTTAAAACGGTTGATCGCAATAACAATTAATTATATATTACTAAATGGATATTTATCTATTTTCCCATAAAAATATATATTTATCAACTAATAAAATAAAAAGTTTTATCTTAATTTATATTAAAAAAAAAGGAATGTGGACCTTATTGAGAGTGTCTAATTTATTATGGTTTAATAGGCATACAATGGCAATGTAAACAATTTTACACTGTAACAAGAGCCATTAATTGTATAGTTATTTAACGATGAAGTTACAATCATGTGCTGAGATGATAAAAATTATTGTTCTTGTTAAAATTACTTTCCATCGACAGGGTGCAATCCTTTTTCATAATTTATTAATATTATAACTTATGAGATTGAACTATCATACACATGAAAGTTTTCACAAATAGAAATTTTAAAATAATTATCACACAAGAGACAAGTTGTTGTTAACGAGATTGAACTATCACACATGAGTAATGACAGTTAAAAACTTCAAAATAACTATCATACACGTAATAAGTGTCACTTATCCAATTGAAGGATAGTACACGTTATCATTTTATAAAAATTTATAAAACAATATCATACACGGGACAAGTTCTCTCTGATAGGATTTTCAAAATAACTAGCATACACATGATAAATTACTGCTTTGAGATTGAACTATAACACAAGACACATATTCTCACCGATAAAAATCCAAAATCATTATCATACATGGGACAAGTTTGTCAATGATGAGATTGAACAAATAAATAAATTTTGTATCTGCAATTTTGCTACTCATATTTTAGAAGTATACACACATTTAGACTATAACATGTGCATAATAAATTAAGGCTATTCATATTTAGAACAAACATTTCGATAACCATATAACACTTTATTAAGGGCATACTATCAACTTTGCCGAACTATCAAACTAACAAAATTGAAAATCTATAAAATTTTAATTGTAATGAAAAAGATAAAACTACGTGGATTTGATGATTAGATTTTAGAAAATTTATTTAGCGACATTACACAACAAGAAAACAAGCATTTTGTGAGGGCTTTTACCCTCACAAATGGGTATAATCAGCCACAAAGGTGGATTTTGTGAGGGCTTTTGGCAGCCACAAAGAAGCTGGTCACAAAATTTTGTGAGGGCTTTTGCAGCCACAAATTGCCTGAAACATGTTGACATTTGTGAGGGCTTTTGCAGCCACAAAAGACAGGCATTTGTGAGGGCTTTTGCAGCCACAAATTGCCTGAAACAGGTTGGCATTTGTGAGGGCTTTTGCAGCCACAAAAGACAGGCTTTTGCAGCCACAAAAGTCTGCCTTTGTGAGGGCTTAGGCCGCCACAAGGACAGACTGATTTAAAATCAGCTTTTGTGAGGGCCCAGGCCGCCACAAAACTCTCCTCCTTCGTGAGAGCCTAGGCCGCTACAAATGCCTCAGATTAAAAAAAATATATTTTGTGAGGGCTTACGCCGCCACAAAAATTACGTATATTAAAAAAATTAATTTTTTTAAATTCAAAATTAATTATGTATTATAATTTTATATATAATAAATTAATATAAATTTAAATTTAAATTGTAATTAAATTAAAATTATAATTAATTAAAAATTATAATTAAATTATAATTATAAATTAAATTAAAATATAATATCATTATAAATTAAATTTAATATATAATAACTTATCTGAATATAATTAAAAAATAAAAAAATAAATTTTAAAATAAAATATTTAAATTATAATTATAATTAAAGAATAATTTAAATTACAAATAAAAAAATTAAAATTAAATTAAAATTAATTACCACAAAATCAAATAAAACATGCATTCCCAAAATTAACAAATAATGTCTTACAAACCCAAAATTTATAAATAATGTCTTACAAACGCAAAATTAAACACACAATAATTAACTAAGACAACATAATTAATATGTGTTCATACAACCCAAAAATAAATTATGAAAATTATTTAAATGACATCAATCCTCATAATAATTCCTCTGATCAGCTCCACTCACACCATCATTATTTCCTGCCATGCCCGACGAAAGAAGTCCCTCAAAAGTATTATTAATTTGTGTTGAGGAGACATCATGGTTTGAAATTGAATTTCATCTTCAATGGCACCACCACTAATCGAATGAGGAGCCCTAGCTGGTTGAGGTTGATTTAAATCTGGTCTGATCAACCCAGCTGTTGGCATAGTTGGTCGGTATGCAGTTTGATATAGTGATATCAACATTGAACAACATAAATTAAAAAAATATATATGGCGAATTCTAATTCTAATAAATATACAAAAATGAAGAGATTTATGACAATTTTATATAATTTAATTAATGCATATATAAGAATAAGGTCCAATCAGATGTTCATTTATTGAAATATAATCTTTTTTTTTGGGATAGATTCTGATCTTAATAGTAGTGAGTTCATTAAAAGTTGATGAATTCAACTAAAAACAAATTAATTTTACAAAGTATTTATCTTTTATATTTTCTCTCATGTCAATTTGTATCTTAATTGAATTCTTTGTATCTCTAGAATCCTTTTACATCCGTATAGTTCTACAAAATAATAATATAAACCTAAAATAAATTTAAAGTATTTTTGTTTTTTGTTTTGTTGATAAATAATATGTACTATAAATCTTTATAAATGTTGAATTCTGTAGAAGTTGAATTTTGTAGTAGATTTCTTTTAATAGGATTGCTCATTGTTTGGTAAATTAATTAGGTCTGGGTTGATTTAATGTCTTTTGAGTTTTTATTTATTTATTTATAATTTAAAAAAAGGCAACTATACATTGATTGCATGCTTTGACTTCTTAATTGTTGACAACAGCTATACTTAACATTGGATGATCATCCCACGGGGAGGCTAGACTGGCAAGACTTTTCGGGATAAAGTCCAACAAATCCCATAATTCCTTTATTGTTGTTGCTAGGAGGAGTCATGCATTGGCTGGCATCTATTTGTTCTTATATAATTTATCATGTACCGAAAGTGGGGCAGGCCGCAAGACAAAATATCATAAATCCAAGTTCCTACGTTTTTCCTTTTCAGTTTAAAACCTTTTCTTTAATAAACCATTTAGGACAAGCGGTTCTAAGTGCTACCTAAGCTTATAAGCACCCTTTAATATTGAAGATGGGGTCTTATTAAAATAAGGAGTTAATTTAAATACCAATTTTTATTAATACATATGCGTTTTACCCTAACTAGTTGCTAGTCAAAGGGTTATCCACAATGAGCAAGAAACAACTAGGAAAAGCATTCGTGACTTTGGAAAGCTAGCATATATTGTGAAGTTATAAAATAAAAAAAAGTGAAAGAGGATTTTGCATTACTTAAAGAGTTAATTGAGAGGGAGTTTTCAAAATATAAAATTGGAAGAATTAAACAATTGTTAATATATATAAAGCTTTTATTTGAAATATGTTTTTTTTGACTGGATCAAATTCGAAATATGAAGTTCGGTTATACGTGGTTTTAATGGTTGGGTTGATTTTGTGGTCACAAAAGTTCGATTTTCAAAATTGTTGTTTTTAATTTTTTATTTATTTTTTATTATATTATTTATTTATTCAAAAATTATAGTAATAATAGAAATGGAGATCATTAAACTATTGCATATAATATAAATATTATTTCACAAGTTTAGATAATTTCTTGAGGATGGTTGTAGCGAAGAAAGGAAATAATGAATTGAAATTATTATGATTGGTGTATAAATCCACTGAAATATTTGTAATCATTTGTAGTATGGTTTGAATTTGTTGAGGTAAAAAATTAAAACTTTAAGTGTTTGTTTCTAAAAGGAGAAGTACCATTACCAATTGTACATTGACCAATGATCTGACCTTTTTGTTTTCCTCCAAAAGTCATTGTGCCTCCTTTGCTCAGTGTTAGTTCTTGGAACATAGACTTTTATCCCGTCATATGTCGCGAGCATCCATTGTCCCGATACCTTAATTGGTGTGTTTAACTTGATGTTGAGGACAACTGCAACATAGACAATTGGTTAGGTACCCAAATTTGGTTGGATTCTGGTTTGTTAGTCTTAAAATGTTTCTTGTCTTTCCTTGTATTTAACATGGGACAAGATGATTTTGAGTGACATTTTAGAGAAAACAATACACAAGATATCAGAGGGAATAAGTTTAAATTCAGTTACAGTTTCTTCAAATCATATATCTCTTTTACCATTTATACTAAATCCATAAATCGTAGAAGCATATTTGCTTCTTTCAATACCATTAGCAAGAAAATCTTGAAATACATCTTCATGTTTGTTAGAGTTACATGTGATATTTTCAATTGACGTTGAACTATGATTACTTTTCAGAGTTAGATTTTCAGACTTAAGTTCAACAATATCAATTTTTAGAGTTGTATTTTTAGAGTTCAACAATAACTTATAAATAAATATTTATCCAATAAACATGAATGCTAGAAGCAATTTTGTGAATAGCTTATTTGACAAAAATTCTCCATAAACGGACATAGTTGGGTTTGAGATGCATGAACCATCTCTTCACAAGTCTTCAATTGGCTCTTTAAAATTCTTGTTTTCATATGTTAAGTTGGAAATTTCAGTATTCATCTCCTCATATTCAATATTTGAGAATCAACCAAATTATGTACAAGAGACAAAATACTTTTATTTCTCTCTTCACCCAAATTATACTTTATTCCCTTCTTAACTACACCCCAAAAACCTCCAAGAAGAAGTTGTTATCATGGCTAGACACTAGACACGTCATCTATGATACAAAAATGCCCCCTCTCTTGGTATATTAAATTCATTAATATTATTTTAATAACTTAGCATTTACAAGCATTAAGAAAAAAGTTGGTTCAAGTATTTAAAATAAAATTGAAGAGCTTCATTTAAAAGCTTAAGCTAATATTAGATAGCTTTAGATGTGACTTGTGAGTTGTGATATACTTTTATTTAAAAAATAAATAACTTTAGTTTTTCCTTAAATGTTTCACAATAAAAAATTAGTTAGGTCCTTGTTGATGGATTATTACAAAACTATTTTCCTAAACCATGTCGGCTTAACTTAGTGCTTATAAAGAAAAACCAAGTTTGCTTAGCGAATTAAATAAGAAAATGATTTTGTTTTTTGAGAAAAGAAATTAAAAAGAAAGCCATTGAGGAAAACACTGTGCCGGAATCCCGGGTGAGGCTGGTCCACAATACAATGACTGTGCTAATTTTTTAGGTCTTTGATTTTCATAAATTGTTGAGAATTGAGAACCAAAGTAAGTCTCACCTCACACATATATTTATATATGCATTATTATATACTTTCTATTGCTACCACGCCGCCGAATAAAAAACTGCGAGACTTAAGTTGTTTTTATAAAATTGTGAAAATATTATTTATTATTAAAATCGATCATGTGTATTTCTTTAACTATGTCAAATTTAAAATTTAAAAAAAATAAAAAATACCAAAAGAAATTAGTATAGTGAATAATTAATGAAATATACGTAATTGATTTTAATAATTGTGGATAATATCTAACATTTTTTAAAATAAACTAGAATTAAACATAAAAAATACTTTATGTGAGTGTGCACATTTTGGATCATCTTATTTTGAGTATAGTGAATATGTTGTTTTTTACCAGCATAAAAATAAGCAACATTGTACGAAAATAAAATAACAAGCAACATATAAAAAATGTGTAGGAAGTGATCTCACTCACTCATGTTTGGTAGAGTTAAATTAAGTTATAATTACAAATTTATTAAATATACTTTCAGGTAAAAAAAATTAACTTAAACTATTTTTTTATTAGAAAATTTACAGGTGTGAGTCAATAAATTATATGGAGATAAAAAAACTCTTCCACATAATAAATATTTGAATTTTGATTAATAAAATATCTATATTTAATATCTAATACGTTTTAAACAAAAACCATTTCTATTGAAAAGAGTTTATGATAAATTGAAAAAATTTACCTTCATTCATTTTTAGTTGGTTCCAATTAGTAAGTTGTAATTAAAAATTTATCAAATACAACTTAAGACATAAATTATTAAATTAAATATAAATTCTTATCACTAAACTAACATGTAAATATATGGTGAAATTGTCGGTAGTGACTTTATTTAAAAAGTAAAGTATGTTTATGGGCATAAAAACCAACCGGCCACAAGACATACATGAAAATATTATTATGTGTCATGGAATATTCTCTGTTTTTTTTCTTGCTTGTTTTTTTATACCTATTAATTAATTGTAGTGTTTAGAAGATTGGTCGACCCGAGCTACACCCTTTGACTCTAGGTCCTATCCTATCCTATGTCAATCACGATGGCTGTAATTTACAAGATAAAAATGTGCACATATTTGATATTTCATCTTCAATTATTGCATGGACAATTTTTCTTTGTTTAATCAACAACATTGTTCATGATTCCAATCTTTCTTAATAGATGTTGACTAAACTAAGAAAATAAGATTTTTCTCAATAGGATCGACTAGGAAGGTCATTCAATCATCTTTCCATTTTTATTTAATAATTAATTAGTTAGTAGATGTTAGTGAATGAAGTTGATAGAAACTCACAATCTCTTATCTCTCCAATTTTTATGTTCTTCCATATAAATCGCTAAATCATATCATTTCTTGTATCCTCAAATATTCAAAGTGAATAACAAGTTATGAAAAATCATTGTAAGATAACAAGTGTAGTAAATATCGGACATGGTGGAGAAATAAAAAAAAAAACAAATTCTAGTAAGAATAAACTTAGAGGTGAAATTATTGGTTCTTTCTTATAAATCAATTTTGATCTAAAAAAAAGTGCAGAGAGTCACTTCAAGTTACAATAATATATATATATATATATATATATATATATATATATATATATATATATATATATATATATTATATATATATATATATCGTGTTTTTAGACTGCAAAATTATTTTATTAAACTATTGCAATTGAGTTTATTTAATTTTTTTAATTGATGATTAAGTAAATTAATTTAATATATTGAGTTATTGATAAGAAAAAAACAAAAGCACTGAACGTTTGATAATAGATATAAAGTTATAAATAAAATGATCAAAATTTATAAATGAAAAAAAAAATAAAACAATAAAATTTAACTGCTTCTACTAAAATGAGACTTATTTTTCATAACCAAGTATTATTAACTGATATATTAGTACTTAGAATTAGATAAAAAAGATTGAGGTTCAAGACTGCCTTGTCAAACAAGTCAACAATTAAACATCCATAGCCTAAAGTTGGAATAGGTAACATTTTGTCGGGTGTTACCTAGTGGGGGAGCTTCCATCAATATTCTGGTGTGTGAATTTAAAATGATAAATTAAATATGAATATTTTAAAATTTTAGAATGTAAATTTGTCATATAAATACGCAAATTTTTATGAAAATATGACTGAAAAAAATGATGAATTGAATTAAAAAATTGTATATATTTAGAAGAGACAAATAACATATTGATTTGGTTTGTATGTTTAGAGAGGAAAAAATTTAAATAAAACTGATAGTTAGTTTAGTTGAGTTTTTTTTATAATTTTTCTCACAAAATCAAACTCAAGCTGATGAATAGCAAGTTGATTTTATTATGTTCAATTGGTTAATATTAATAAAAATTAAAATACTTTTTCAAAAATAATTTTTTTTTAAATTAAATTTTTATACTATTAAAATAATTACGTGAACATTTTTTAAATTACAATGAGAAAAATAATATATAGATGATTAAAAAAAATTCTTAAATACAACACATATTTTAGATAATACTATTGATATAATTTAATGATTTTATTCAAATATCAGTGCTCAATTTTTTTTTTATTCTACATCGACGATTAATTTTAAATGAAGTGAAATCATACTCAAATCAACATAAATTGAGTTTATTTGGTTCAATTTAGATTGAAGTCGAACATAAAAAAAAATTAATTTAATTGATTCGATTGTTTTTTTGTTTTTAATTTATTAAATAATTGGTTTGATTTTTTTTGGACGAAATTCAAATCACTTAAATTAAATTAAAAGTTAAGTGGAAACATGTATTTTTTTTAATTAGTATCTTTTGGATTTTTATAATATACATATACAAATGCAATATTATATCAGTTTTTAAAATTGATTAGTTATAAAAATCCACCTGGGAGTGGTGTATAGTTTTGATCGTTGAATAGTGTCAGGTTTAATGCTCTTCAATGATCAATATATGAATTAGAGTGATTTTTAATTTTAATGGTAGAGTCAAGCTTATAAATAATCTTTTGGAATTTGCTTTTATCCCTTCATTTAGAATATACATCATCTATGTATTATATATTATATAAAGAGAGAATACTATTTTGGAAGAATTAAAATGTACACTCACAACACAATAAAAAATGACGGAAGATAAATCATGTTCCTTATTTTATGCATTTGATTTATTGATCTCTTACACTATAGTGAAAAATTATTGCCTATCTTTTAGGCAACATTTCATCAACATTTTAGATCACACTCATCCACAATGGTGGATTTAGAAACTTTACATAATGGAAAATCAAATAATATGTCTATAAAAGAAAAATATTTTAAATATTTAAAAAAGAAAATTTTATCACACTAAAACACTCCTAATTTTTTAAAAATATAACATATTCGGTATAATTGTAAGTGTTTAGCATTAAAACTTGATAAAATTAGAAGAATATATAATAAAATTTTACCAATTTATATACGAAGAATTACTACCAATTGAAAGAATATATGAAAAAAAGTTGCTACTAGTCTCTTATAATTTTTCTTTATAGTGTAATAAGAATTATCTTTTTTATATGGATAAAATAAAAAATTATTAGAGATTTGTATGTAATATATGCATAGATCTGCCCCTCCTTATCCAATGTTGCTTGTGATCAAGATTTAGAAACAACACATTTAAACTGTGACTTAAAGGTACACAAACAATTGCCTTTAATTTTATCATATTCCTACACAAGAAGCAATTTCAGTAATATATTATTATCCATATCGATTAATGGACACTCACGCAATACTTCATTGATCACATACAAAAATATAATTAATTTAATTGAGTAAATAATTAATTTAAATTACGAAAAAATATAATTAATTAAATTATTTGATTAAATGTGATATAAATTAATCATATATTTAACTGCATTAACAGCATATTTACACACAATTAGCTAGGTGGTGCATGTGAATATGAAACATTTTTGTATTATATATTATCCACAGTATATGTAGGAAAGAATCAATGCAAAGTTTGTTAGATTTAGTTGAGAAGTCAAGTTATATAATATAGTTTCAATTATTAAAAAATAATGCGGTCGTATACTCGTCGAAATTTGTTTCAACTAGACCTATATATATCGATGGATCACTTACGTAAGAAGCTAAATTTGGTTGGTGGTGGATGGCTTGGTTGCATTGCATGCTTGGTTAATTTGGTTCATAGCTGGACACAGCTGGTGTTGATTACAACATCCTCGCTCCCTTAAATGTGGCACTCCAAACTTGTATCAAAATCTTACTCTCTAGTACTTATAAACTTGTTTATTGAAATGAGCTTATTATATGTAATATTATTTTAGTTATAAAAATAGAGAGGAAACCATATATTAAATTAATGAACTTATACTTATATATAAAGTAGATATTGTGTTTTGATGATATTTTTTTCTTTTAATTTTACTCTTGATTTGAAATTATTTTATTTTTCAATTTTACATAATTCTTTATTGAATTCAATAACATTTTTTATAAAAATTATCTATGTCTATATATAAAAGGCTATCAAATTTTTATGTAATCTTTTCTCTTTCAAATTTACCATTTATTTACAATTTTTTCTTTGTCGATCAAATAGCTGATTTTTTGCTGAATAATCATATAAAATTTGTAATTTATATTATTTTTATTGAGAAAATAAAACTTACAATTATATACTAGCTAGTGGTCCTCTATACGTTAATGTTTATATAAAAGATTCCTAAAAGAATTTCACATCGAATAAAATATAATTTAAAAATATGTTTATAAGTGAAAGATTTATTTCACTTTTTAAGAAATGAATTAAATTTAATACGAAATTAAAGATAATATTATTGTTCGCTGTCACACCGCTTAGATCACAATATATCAAAATCATTGTATTAAAATGTCCTACGTTAGATATATATCGTGTGACAAATTATTTATAATAAGATGCCCACATGTGATTTAGGCTATAAAACAATAGTTAATAGTTTTTTCAGTCTTTTTTAATATTTTTTGGAATATATTTGCTATTTAGACTATATTTAGTTTACCTTTTTTTGTTATATAAAATATACTCTAATTTTTATGTAATTATTCAATAGCAAAAGTTTTCAATAAAAATTCAATAACAACTTTACAATAAATAAATAATTTAATCATTTTCCAATCATTGATATTTGAAAAAGAAATTTATGGTAACTTCCAATAAGGAAATTCAGTCATATTGCTCTATCTATCATAATTTTTATGAGGGTTATGAATTTCCCTATACTTTTTCTTGTAGTAAGTATTTTTATAAACTTTTGAACTAGGTAGTATTGGATATTCTTAAATCTCTTCGGCAAAAGTTATAATATTATTCCTTCTTTAGAGTTTGAACTCAAAACCTTTCATTAAATTAGTTAAACTATTAGATTCCACTAATTAATCCTATATATTGTTATTAAAGCAAATGACCATAGCTGTTTTTATAAAAAGACTACGCTTGAAAGTTTAAAATTAAAAAATACAATTTCTAATATTATCCATAGAATTAATGGTCCCCTTTAAGTACTTTCACTAATCAAACTTAATAAAGATCTATGTAGGCAGAGAGAAGAGAATAGGCATATAGGAATAATAGCACCCAATAATGGAACATAATCCCTTATGCTTTCTTTGTCAATCAACTCAACCACACCTTCCATATTCAAAATTCAAAATTGGGTGGCTTGATAAAGCAATAGTAATTCAACACACACACGCACACACGCACACACACGCACGCGCACACACCCACACACACACGCGCGCACACACACCCACAGACACACACACACACACACGCACGCACGCGCACACACCCACACACACACACGCGCACACACCCACACACACGCCCACACACACACGCCCGCACGCACGCACACACGCAAGCACACACGCACACACACACGCACACACGCACACGCACACACACGCACGACAACTTTCCTACGACAACTTTCATAAATTAAAACATCATATATAAAATTAAAAAATGACTAATTAATTATTCTATCCTTCTTAAGTATTATTCTCTCCTTCTTAAGTATATTTTCTTTTAGAAATTTTAAAGACATCTCATATTATTAAATATTCCCATGGCTAATGCATCCAAAGGAATTTTCTGAATAAGATATATATTTATCCAAACTTTTTTGTCATCCAAATCTCACTCAAAAATGGAAAAAGTCAAAGATGAAAAAAAGTGAACATTTATAAGATTATATATGCGCCGTTGATAATTTAATTTAAAATGATCTAGTGGCCTTTTACATACCCCTTTATATGTTAAAGTGCATTTTGCTGTTTAATATTGTGAAGGAAGAATTTTCAGATATATTTTGAAGTGAACTACATGTGGTCCAGCTTGAATGAATTTATTAGGCACGTTTAATAGTGTGCAGTGCAGTTGCAACCACTCCCATTCCACAATTGGTAACGAATTAAAGAAAATAGAAATAGCCACTCCTCCTTCACAGTATTCATCTATTTCTTTTCCTTTTGTGTCCACTTCCAAATTTTGCAATGGCTAAATCGGAGAAGCTCAAACACTTTGTTGTTGATAACCCTTCTCTCACTCATCAGTTAATGAAACATCCAAACTCATCTACCTCTGGGTTTCATCCTATATATATACATATATCATGCTCATTCTCATCATCTCTCATTCTCATCCTCCTCATTCTTCCGCAGTCCTCCGAAAATATCCTTTCCCAACACCACTGCCTCGCCCAACACCGCCTCTCCCACCACTGCCTCGCCCAACACCACCGCCGCCGACCCTATCTTCCACCATACGTTTCAACACCCTGATCTGAACCATCACAAGCCAAAATGGCTTGTCCCTATCATCTTCTACGGCGGTAGTGGCCATGTTAATGGCCGTGCTCATCTACTGCGCACGAAATAACAGAGCAACACCGGCGACAGAGGTGCAGCTGGCGGAGCCGACCCTATCTTCCACCATGTCACGTTTCAATCTGAACCAACACATGCCAAAATGGCTTGTCCCTATCATCTTCTACGGCGGTAGTGTGGCCATGTTAATGGCCGTGCTCATCTACTGCGCACGAAAGAAGAGAGCAACACCGGCGACAGAGGTGCAGCTGGCGGAGGAAGCTCCGGCGGACGAAGTAGCTCCGGCGGAGGAAGTAGCTCCCGCTTCTTCCTCTTCATATTTTAGTATTTAAAATTTGTGTGAAAAATATCATTGGATCCGAAATAATTATGAGTATTTTTTTATGCTTCCTCTTCTTCCTCTTCATATTTTAGTATTTAAAATTTGTGTGAAAAATATCATTGGATCCGTAATAATTATGATAGTGTTTTTTTATGTTTTTATATTTTTATTGTAAATGTAAAAAATATCACACAAAAAATCCAGATCTGAGTTTGAGTTTGTTTTTGTTGTTGATTTTGTTTTTGATGTTCATGTTGATGTTGTTTGTGTTTGTAAGGATGATTTGTTGTGACTATGATGAAGGAAAAGAAGTTGTGGGATTTGTTTATATATAGGAATAATGGAGATGGAGGTTGAGGGAGAGGTACTTGTTTGACACACGAGGTCAAAGGGAGCTAAGTAAGACTAATTAATTAAGTAAGGAATAGTTTATTGAGAAT
Source organism: Cicer echinospermum (assembly GCA_002896215.2). Taxonomy (NCBI): domain Eukaryota; kingdom Viridiplantae; phylum Streptophyta; class Magnoliopsida; order Fabales; family Fabaceae; genus Cicer; species Cicer echinospermum. The sequence goes on from PGTU02000002.1 coordinate 39,989,864, forward strand.
GTTTCAAACAAGGCGTAAAAATGAATAAAGGCGTTTGAATCAAGCTTTAAGTCTAAGTTTTTATTTAGCAAATCAGTTAGTATTTAAAAATCAATTATTTTTTTATTTGTAATCATAATTGATGAGTCAATTGAAATGAGATTAATAAGTAGTAGTTGTACTAGTGAGACACTTGAAGGGTTGAATGGTGTGAGATGGGGGAGCTGACGAGGACTGAGTCAGATGGTCGGTGGTGTGCTGTGCTGGTTTGATTTGGTTTGGTTTTATGACCTTGTTGTGTGGGTTTTGTTTTCTTCTGTAGTAGTTGCAACTTGCATTACACTGTTGAGTTGCATCTTGGCATCTTCTAATGCGCGTGCCAACCGCATGTGTGTGTATTTCTACCAGGCGCGTAGGAAACACGTGGTCGGTGTCTACTTCCTGCTTCCTATCAACTCACATTACAATTTACTACTAGGATAAACGGATAGGTACAATATATTCAAATTGTAAATAAAATATTAAATAATTTTTTTATTAATTATTTTAGTTTTTAATTAATAGTTTAATTTTTTAATGTACTTTTTGTTGATTAACTTAATTTATAAAATTACTATAAAAGAGATATTTGAAAAAATATTTATAAGTTCAAATGAATGAACTATAGTGATAATATTTTAGACATTCAAAAATTAAAATGACTAATTACTTGAACTAGAGATCAATATTACTTCATTTGACTCATTATGAATGAATTATTTGGTGATATATGTTAAGAAAAATGTATAAGTGATATAAAGATAGATAATCAAAAATTTATTAATTGGTTTATTCACTATTACCATAAATACAACACAGACACACACACACACACGCACGCACGCGCACACACCCACACACACACACGCGCACACACCCACAGACACACACACGCACGCACACACACACGCCCGCACGCACGCACACACGCAAGCACACACGCACACACACACGCACACACGCACGACACACACACACACGCACGCACGCTCGCACGCACGCACACACGTACGCACACACACACACACACACACACACACACACATTGATTGCATGCTTTGACTCAAATGTTATTTAATAAAAATTATGAAAATAATTTATAACTCAAATGTTATTTTCAATTTATTTTTATAAACTCTTTAAAATAGTTTATAGTTTATAACATCACTCTAACTTTATTTTATATTTTATTGTAAAATAACTTATAAATAAATATTTATCCAATAAATATTCATCGCTCAATCGAACTCTAAATTATTGAAGTCTTATTCCCCTAACAATCATATGATTAAAAAATAACAATAACTTAAATTTTAAATGCACAAGCACCGTTTTCTCCAAATCAAACCACTTTCATATTTTTTTACTTACTCAAATCATTTTTTTTCTCGTGGATGAGATGATAAATTAAAACTCACATTCAACCGCGAAATCGTAAATTCAAACTTAAAACATAATATTTAATCTAATAGTTTTAACATTTGTTACTTGAACAATAACTTATGAACAACTTAATCAAACCACTTTAATTTGGAACTGGAAATTATTAATGGCAAATCATTAGAAACCCAAATCTTCACTCAAAAATGTATAATGTATATTAGGTGATTGTTCTTTTTTTGACAGAGATTGATATAAAATTGATACAAGAGAATATAACATCGTCACACCATTGACCACAATCAGGAAGTCGACAATAATATTAAACATTTTGTTCTGATCGACTAGTTACGTGAAATTGTGAATCACTTGTATTAAAAGGTAATTCAAAGATTTTAATTCTTTTTCATCTTACAAATATTCTACTTTGTTTAGTTTTTTATTTAGTTATTTAGTGAAGAGTATTAATGAAAGTCATCGGTAACTAAGTACTTAATAAATACTTTATAGAGTAGTGATAGTGATAAGATGTGATTTTGTCCACATTTGACAATTTGATACTCAAAACAATGAACGGTGTTTTTTAACCAAAACAATGAATGGTTGATTGGTTATTTCGTAATTATTACGTCTGTTTGAGTTATTTTCTTTTTGAAAGATATTTGATTTTTTTTATGATAAATTATTTTTTTAAGCAAAAATATAATATAAAAGAATCACATAACTAATATAATATCTTAATTATATTCACAATCCAAGTTAATCATCTATTAACGGTCTAAGATATTATTGAAAATTATTTGAGTTAATATTATTATACATTGAAATTTCGATAGTATACACAAGGGTTTAGGTTCAAGGCTTTTTTTTTGGAATCACACACACGCACGCGCACACACCCACACACACACGCGCGCACACACACCCACAGACACGCGCACACACCCACACACGCACGCACGCGCACACACACACGCACGCACACACACGCCCACACACACACGCCCGCACGCACACACGCAAGCACACACGCACACACGCACACGCACACACACGCACGACAACTTTCCTACGACAACTTTCATAAATTAAAACATCATATATAAAATTAAAAATGACTAATTAATTATTCTATCCTTCTTAAGTATTATTCTCTCCTTCTTAAGTATATTTTCTTTTAGAAATTTTAAAGACATCTCATATTATTAAATATTCCCATGGCTAATGCATCCAAAGGAATTTTCTGAATAAGATATATATTTATCCAAACTTTTTTGTCATCCAAATCTCACTCAAAAATGGAAAAAGTCAAAGATGAAAAAAGTGAACATTTATAAGATTATATATGCGCCGTTGATAATTTAATTTAAAATGATCTAGTGGCCTTTTACATACCCCTTTATATGTTTAAAGTGCATTTTGCTGTTTAATATTGTGAAGGGAAGAATTTTCAGATATATTTTGAAGTGAACTACATGTGGTCCAGCTTGAATGAATTTATTAGGCACGTTTAATAGTGTGCAGTGCAGTTGCAACCACTCCCATTCCACAATTGGTAACGAATTAAAGAAAATAGAAATAGCCACTCCTCCTTCACAGTATTCATCTATTTCTTTTCCTTTTGTGTCCACTTCCAAATTTTGCAATGGCTAAATCGGAGAAGCTCAAACACTTTGTTGTTGATAACCCTTCTCTCACTCATCAGTTAATGAAACATCCAAACTCATCTACCTCTGGGTTTCATCCTATATATATACATATATCATGCTCATTCTCATCATCCTCATTCTCATCCTCCTCATTCTTCCGCAGTCCTCCGAAAATATCCTTTCCCAACACCACTGCCTCGCCCAACACCGCCTCTCCCACCACTGCCTCGCCCAACACCACCGCCGCCGACCCTATCTTCCACCATACGTTTCAACACCCTGATCTGAACCATCACAAGCCAAAATGGCTTGTCCCTATCATCTTCTACGGCGGTAGTGGCCATGTTAATGGCCGTGCTCATCTACTGCGCACGAAATAACAGAGCAACACCGGCGACAGAGGTGCAGCTGGCGGAGCCGACCCTATCTTCCACCATGTCACGTTTCAATCTGAACCAACACATGCCAAAATGGCTTGTCCCTATCATCTTCTACGGCGGTAGTGTGGCCATGTTAATGGCCGTGCTCATCTACTGCGCACGAAAGAAGAGAGCAACACCGGCGACAGAGGTGCAGCTGGCGGAGGAAGCTCCGGCGGAGGAAGTAGCTCCGGCGGAGGAAGTAGCTCCCGCTTCTTCCTCTTCATATTTTAGTATTTAAAAATTTGTGTGAAAAATATCATTGGATCCGAAATAATTATGAGTATTTTTTTATGCTTCCTCTTCTTCCTCTTCATATTTTTAGTATTTAAAATTTGTGTGAAAAATATCATTGGATCCGTAATAATTATGATAGTGTTTTTTTATGTTTTTATATTTTTATTGTAAATGTAAAAAATATCACACAAAAAATCCAGATCTGAGTTTGAGTTTGTTTTTGTTGTTGATTTTGTTTTTGATGTTCATGTTGATGTTGTTTGTGTTTGTAAGGATGATTTGTTGTGACTATGATGAAGGAAAAGAAGTTGTGGGGATTTGTTTATATATAGGAATAATGGAGATGGAGGTTGAGGGAGAGGTACTTGTTTGACACACGAGGTCAAAGGGAGCTAAGTAAGACTAATTAATTAAGTAAGGAATAGTTTATTGAGAATGTTTCAAACAAGGCGTAAAAATGAATAAAGGCGTTTGAATCAAAGCTTTAAGTCTAAGTTTTTTATTTAGCAAATCAGTTAGTATTTAAAAATCAATATATTTTATTTGTAATCATAATTGATGAGTCAATTGAAATGAGATTAATAAGTAGTAGTTGTACTAGTGAGACACTTGAAGGGTTGAATGGTGTGAGATGGGGGAGCTGACGAGGACTGAGTCAGATGGTCGGTGGTGTGCTGTGCTGGTTTGATTTGGTTTGGTTTTATGACCTTGTTGTGTGGGTTTTGTTTTCTTCTGTAGTAGTTGCAACTTGCATTACACTGTTGAGTTGCATCTTGGCATCTTCTAATGCGCGTGCCAACCGCATGTGTGTGTATTTCTACCAGGCGCGTAGGAACACGTGGTCGGTGTCTACTTCCTGCTTCCTATCAACTCACATTACAATTTACTACTAGGATAAACGGATAGGTACAATATATTCAAATTGTAAATAAAATATTAAATAATTTTTTTATTAATTATTTTAGTTTTTAATTAATAGTTTAATTTTTTAATGTACTTTTTGTTGATTAACTTTAATTTATAAAATTACTATAAAAGAGATATTTGAAAAAATATTTATAAGTTCAAATGAATGAACTATAGTGATAATATTTTAGACATTCAAAAATTAAAATGACTAATTACTTGAACTAGAGATCAATATTACTTCATTTGACTCATTATGAATGAATTATTTGGTGATATATGTTAAGAAAAATGTATAAGTGATATAAAGATAGATAATCAAAAATTTATTAATTGGTTTATTCACTATTACCATAAATACAACACAGACACACACACACACACGCACGCACGCGCACACACCCACACACACACACGCGCACACACCCACAGACACACACACGCACGCACACACACGCCCGCACGCACGCACACACGCAAGCACACACGCACACACACACACACGCACGCACACACACGCACGCACACACACACACACACACGCACACATACGCACACACACACACGCACACACACACACACATTGATGGCATGCTTTGACTCAAATGTTATTTAATAAAAATTATGAAAATAATTTATAACTCAAATGTTATTTTCAATTTATTTTTATAAACTCTTTAAAATAGTTTATAGTTTATAACATCACTCTAACTTTATTTTATATTTTATTGTAAAAATAACTTATAAATAAATATTTATCCAATAAATATTCATCGCTCAATCAAAACTCTAAATTATTGAAGTCTTATTCCCTAACAATCATATGATTTAAAAAATAACAATAACTTAAATTTTAAATGCACAAGCACCGTTTTCTCCAAATCAAACACTTTCATTATTTTTTTACTTACTCAAATCATTTTTTTTTCTCGTGGATGAGATGATAAATTAAAACTCACATTCAACCGCGAAATCGTAAATTCAAACTTAAAACATAATATTTAATCTAATAGTTTTAACATTTGTTACTTGAACAATAACTTATGAACAACTTAATCAAACCACTTTAATTTGAACTGGAAATTATTAATGGCAAATCATTAGAAACCCAAATCTTCACTCAAAAATGTATAATGTATATTAGGTGATTGTTTCTTTTTTGACAGAGATTGATATAAAATTGATACAAGAGAATATAACATCGTCACACCCATTGACCACAATCAGGAAGTCGACAATAATATTAAACATTTTGTTCTGATCGACTAGTTACGTGAAATTGTGAATCACTTGTATTAAAAGGTAATTCAAAGATTTTAATTCTTTTCATCTTACAAATATTCTACTTTGTTTAGTTTTTATTTAGTTATTTAGTGAAGAGTATTAATGAAAGTCATCGGTAACTAAGTACTTAATAAATACTTTATAGAGTAGTGATAGTGATAAGATGTGATTTTGTCCACATTTGACAATTTGATACTCAAAACAATGAACGGTGTTTTTTAACCAAAACAATGAATGGTTGATTGGTTATTTCGTAATTATTATGTCTGTTTGAGTTATTTTCTTTTTGAAAGATATTTGATTTTTTTATGATAAATTATTTTTTTAAGCAAAAATATAATATAAAAGAATCACATAACTAATATAATATCTTAATTATATTCACAATCCAAGTTAATCATCTATTAACGGTCTAAGATATTATTGAAAATTATTTGAGTTAATATTATTATACATTGAAATTTCGATAGTATACACAAGGGTTTAGGTTCAAGGCTTTTTTTTTGGAATCACACACACGCACGCGCACACACCACACACACACACGCGCGCACACACACCCACAGACACACACACACACACACACGCACGCACGCGCACACATCCACACACACACACGCGCACACACCTACACACACACACACACGCACGCACACACACGCCCACACACACACGCCCGCACGCACGAACACACGCAAGCACACACGCACACACACACACGCACACACGCACACGCACACACACGCACGACAACTTTCCTACGACAACTTTCATAAATTAAAACATCATATATAAAATTAAAAATGACTAATTAATTATTCTATCCTTCTTAAGTATTATTCTCTCCTTCTTAAGTATATTTTCTTTTAGAAATTTTAAAGACATCTCATATTATTAAATATTCCCATGGCTAATGCATCCAAAGGAATTTTCTGAATAAGATATATATTTATCCAAACTTTTTTTGTCATCCAAATCTCACTCAAAAATGGAAAAAGTCAAAGATGAAAAAAGTGAACATTTATAAGATTATATATGCGCCGTTGATAATTTAATTTAAAATGATCTAGTGGCCTTTTACATACCCCTTTATATGTTAAAGTGCATTTTGCTGTTTAATATTGTGAAGGAAGAATTTTCAGATATATTTTGAAGTGAACTACATGTGGTCCAGCTTGAATGAATTTATTAGGCACGTTTAATAGTGTGCAGTGCAGTTGCAACCACTCCCATTCCACAATTGGTAACGAATTAAAGAAAATAGAAATAGCCACTCCTCCTTCACAGTATTCATCTATTTCTTTTCCTTTTGTGTCCACTTCCAAATTTTGCAATGGCTAAATCGGAGAAGCTCAAACACTTTGTTGTTGATAACCCTTCTCTCACTCATCAGTTAATGAAACATCCAAACTCATCTACCTCTGGGTTTCATCCTATATATATACATATATCATGCTCATTCTCATCATCCTCATTCTCATCCTCCTCATTCTTCCGCAGTCCTCCGAAAATATCCTTTCCCAACACCACTGCCTCGCCCAACACCGCCTCTCCCACCACTGCCTCGCCCAACACCACCGCCGCCGACCCTATCTTCCACCATACGTTTCAACACCCTGATCTGAACCATCACAAGCCAAAATGGCTTGTCCCTATCATCTTCTACGGCGGTAGTGGCCATGTTAATGGCCGTGCTCATCTACTGCGCACGAAATAACAGAGCAACACCGGCGACAGAGGTGCAGCTGGCGGAGCCGACCCTATCTTCCACCATGTCACGTTTCAATCTGAACCAACACATGCCAAAATGGCTTGTCCCTATCATCTTCTACGGCGGTAGTGTGGCCATGTTAATGGCCGTGCTCATCTACTGCGCACGAAAGAAGAGAGCAACACCGGCGACAGAGGTGCAGCTGGCGGAGGAAGCTCCGGCGGAGGAAGTAGCTCCGGCGGAGGAAGTAGCTCCCGCTTCTTCCTCTTCATATTTTAGTATTTAAAATTTGTGTGAAAAATATCATTGGATCCGAAATAATTATGAGTATTTTTTTATGCTTCCTCTTCTTCCTCTTCATATTTTTAGTATTTAAAATTTGTGTGAAAAATATCATTGGATCCGTAATAATTATGATAGTGTTTTTTTATGTTTTATATTTTTTATTGTAAATGTAAAAAATATCACACAAAAATCCAGATCTGAGTTTGAGTTTATTTTTGTTGTTGATTTTGTTTTTGATGTTCATGTTGATGTTGTTTGTGTTTGTAAGGATGATTTGTTGTGACTATGATGAAGGAAAAGAAGTTGTGGGGATTTGTTTATATATAGGAATAATGGAGATGGAGGTTGAGGGAGAGGTACTTGTTTGACACACGAGGTCAAAGGGAGCTAAGTAAGACTAATTAATTAAGTAAGGAATAGTTTATTGAGAATGTTTCAAACAAGGCGTAAAAATGAATAAAGGCGTTTGAATCAAAGCTTTAAGTCTAAGTTTTTATTTAGCAAATCAGTTAGTATTTAAAAATCAATTATTTTTTATTTGTAATCATAATTGATGAGTCAATTGAAATGAGATTAATAAGTAGTAGTTGTACTAGTGAGACACTTGAAGGGTTGAATGGTGTGAGATGGGGGAGCTGACGAGGACTGAGTCAGATGGTCGGTGGTGTGCTGTGTTGGTTTGATTTGGTTTGGTTTTATGACCTTGTTGTGTGGGTTTTGTTTTCTTCTGTAGTAGTTGCAACTTGCATTACACTGTTGAGTTGCATCTTGGCATCTTCTAATGCGCGTGCCAACGGCATGTGTGTGTATTTCTACCAGGCGCGTAGGAACACGTGGTCGGTGTCTACTTCCTGCTTCCTATCAACTCACATTACAATTTACTACTAGGATAAACGGATAGGTACAATATATTCAAATTGTAATAAAATATTAAATAATTTTTTTATTAATTATTTTAGTTTTTAATTAATAGTTTAATTTTTTAATGTACTTTTTGTTGATTAACTTAATTTATAAAATTACTATAAAAGAGATATTTGAAAAAATATTTATAAGTTCAAATGAATGAACTATAGTGATAATATTTTAGACATTCAAAAATTAAAATGACTAATTACTTGAACTAGAGATCAATATTACTTCATTTGACTCATTATGAATGAATTATTTGGTGATATATGTTAAGAAAAATGTATAAGTGATATATAAAGATAGATAATCAAAAATTTATTAATTGGTTTATTCACTATTACCATAAATACAACACAGACACACACACACACACGCACGCACGCGCACACACCCACACACACACACGCGCACACACCCACAGACACACACACGCACGCACACACACGCCCACACACACACGCCCGCACGCACGCACACACGCAAGCACACACGCACACACACACGCACACACGCACGCACACACACACACGCACGCACGCTCGCACGCACGCACACACGCACGTACACACACACACACACGCACACATACGCACACACACACACACGCACACACACACACGCACACACACACACACATTGATTGCATGCTTTGACTCAAATGTTATTTAATAAAAATTATGAAAATAATTTATAACTCAAATGTTATTTTCAATTTATTTTTATAAACTCTTTAAAATAGTTTATAGTTTATAACATCACTCTAACTTTATTTTATATTTTATTGTAAAAATAACTTATAAATAAATATTTATCCAATAAATATTCATCGCTCAATCGAACTCTAAATTATTGAAGTCTTATTCCCCTAACAATCATATGATTAAAAAATAACAATAACTTAAATTTAAATGCACAAGCACCGTTTTCTCCAAATCAAAACCACTTTCATATTTTTTTTACTTACTCAAATCATTTTTTTTCTCGTGGATGAGATGATAAATTAAAACTCACATTCAACCGCGAAATCGTAAATTCAAACTTAAAACATAATATTTAATCTAATAGTTTTAACATTTGTTACTTGAACAATAACTTAATGAACAACTTAATCAAACCACTTTAATTTGGAACTGGAAATTATTAATGGCAAATCATTAGAAACCCAAATCTTCACTCAAAAATGTATAATGTATATTAGGTGATTGTTCTTTTTTGACAGAGATTGATATAAAATTGATACAAGAGAATATAACATCGTCACACCATTGACCACAATCAGGAAGTCGACAATAATATTAAACATTTTGTTCTGATCGACTAGTTACGTGAAATTGTGAATCACTTGTATTAAAAGGTAATTCAAAGATTTAATTCTTTTTCATCTTACAAATATTCTACTTTGTTTAGTTTTTTATTTAGTTATTTAGTGAAGAGTATTAATGAAAGTCATCGGTAACTAAGTACTTAATAAATACTTTTATAGAGTAGTGATAGTGATAAGATGTGATTTTGTCCACATTTGACAATTTGATACTCAAAACAATGAACGGTGTTTTTTAACCAAAACAATGAATGGTTGATTGGTTATTTCGTAATTATTACGTCTGTTTGAGTTATTTTCTTTTTGAAAGATATTTGATTTTTTTTATGATAAATTATTTTTTTAAGCAAAAATATAATATAAAAGAATCACATAACTAATATAATATCTTAATTATATTCACAATCCAAGTTAATCATCTATTAACGGTCTAAGATATTATTGAAAATTATTTGAGTTAATATTATTATACATTGAAATTTCGATAGTATACACAAGGTTTAGGTTCAAGGCTTTTTTTTTTTAATAATATCACTAAAAGACAAATTAAGTACCATACTGGCACTAGGGGAATAGGTCATATCAGGCCAGACTTTTAAAGGTCTGAGGTTGACCTATGATTAATTTTTTACTCTATATAAGAGAGATGGAGGGTGGATGAGCCAATTAAGATAATCATTAAACAAATTTGGCCTTATATTATATTTTATAAAAAATTAATCATAAAACAGGATTGGTAAAAGTATAAATTTAATTTTAAGCCTAAAGCATAATTGGCAAGAATATTAAATTAATTCTTCTTAGAAAACTTAATTATCTCGATTTTATATTTTAAATAATGATGTATATAAATATATATTTTTAGGTATTAAAATGAATTCTATATAAATAATAATAAATAATGAAAAATACTTTTGTAAAATTTTCTTTTCTGGCAGATTGTTTTAAAATTTCTATAATAACATTTCAATAAATAAAAAGCATTGTGAATAACTAAATTTAAACAGTCTTTGTCAATATAAAAAAAATCATGTTACATAATCCACCTAGACTCGATTAGAAGCAAAAAAAAAAAGTGTTATTTTTTATTAAAGTTAAATATAAACAAAAGTGAATTAATCATTTATATTTTATGTTATTATTCAAAAATCACCTTAAATTAATTTACTAATACCGTTAGGAGATGATCATTATAATTAGAGGTAGCTTAGCAAATGAATTTCACTTTTTACTTGCAATCAAAAAAATTAAATGAACTTAATTACTATGATTAAAAAGTCTAAAAGTATATATTTTTACTCATAATTGATTGTAAAGAGTATTCGATATGTAAATATATTTAAAGGTTTAAATTAAATATAATACCTTTAAAACACTTAAATATAGTATAAGTTTAAATTAAAAAACAATGATAGATAAGAAATATTAAATAATAATAAATATTTGACATAATTGCTCATGCGATCTTTTAACTTAATTTGAGATAATATTTCAATCATTTATCTTTTTATTTTTTTTCCAATTCGGTCTTTTTATTTAATATAAGTAACAATTTAAGGATAATATTACTCCTTAAAAATTAAATAAAGTATTTCTAGAAGGATATTAAATGTGTAAATTAATTTCTATTCAATGTCAGCATAAACATTTTAGTTTTCCAATAAATGACAATTAATTTTATATAGGACTTTTAAAATATTTATAATTACAATTAAATATTTTCAATAATTTAACAATTTATGATTTGTCGACATGTAATGTAAAAAATCTATATCCTTGTGCATACCAATTAAATCTGCTAACATATAATTCCTCTGTCCCATATAATAATAATTACAAAGTCAATTTTTTGTGTTTATAAAATTTCAACTTTTTAATTTTAGTTTTTGTAAAATAAAATAAAAAAGTAATTTTTAGTCCTGTAAAATTATCGTGTAATTTAGTTCAGGTTGTTAAGGCAATATATATTTTGTAATAAATTTGTGCATGTATGTTTATGACATTAGAAAAAGCTCATCAATAAAAAAATGACCTCAAAAATCTATTTCTAGGTTCATATTTTTTATTGTTTTTATCTTGATATTTTAAATTTTAAAAAATTCATATTTAATTTATCTAAAGTTAAAAAATTCTAAATTTTTGCGGAGGATATTTTTATAATGTTTCTAAACATGATTGTCAAAAATTATTTAAAAATTTTAAAGTTAAAAGACAATTAAACATGTTTTATTTTAGCAGAGACTAAAAGTAATATCAAGATGATTTTATAGAAATTATAAAATATATTTTTATTTTATATAGACTAATATTGAAAGGTCAAAATTTTATAGGACTAAATACATATTTAATCAATAACTATAAGTGTCTCATTTACAAAAAAATTATAATAATTTTTCGTATTATAATAAGAGAAAAAGGACTATAGTTTAACAATGTGAAAAATTTTTACACTAACAATTGATTTAAATATTTCATTGTAACATGCACCAATCAATAATCATGCAATACATCACTCATATGTTGACAGTGTTGTCCATTAAACCCATATTATAATATTAATACAATATTTATTATTATTTTTTTTTGTAATTTACTTTTATTTATTATATCTTAATTCATCTAATAACTTTACTGACTACTATTGATTAGAGTGAAATCTGCAGAAAACTGTTAGAGCTAATTTAATCCTCTTGAAAAAATAAAAACAACTTTTAGTTCTTAAGAAAAATTAGTTATACAATTTTAGTTCTTTATACTACGCAAAAAAATCTATTTTACATCTTTTTTTTAAGTCATCTACAACGTTTTTAAAAAAAAAAAGGATTGTAGCATTCAGCGCTGTAAAAGATACAACAACGCTTTTTAAAATAAAAAGCGCTATAAAATAGATAGATATATTGCACGCTTGTTATACGCGTTTTACAGTGCTTTTTGGAAAAAGCGTCGTAAAAGGTGCATTCAATAGATGCATTATTATGCACCTATTACAACGCTTTTTTGAAAAAGCGCTGTAAAAGGTGCATTCAATAGATGCATTAATATGCACCTATTATATCGCTGTCTTTTAATTTTTTTTCCAAAATCATTTTCATCCAGAATCAGTTCACAATCAGTACACAACAACAGAACTATATAACTTTATAATTTAACTTTATAACTTTACATATTTACACAATCAGTTCACAACATATTCATATGCATATTCACATATTGACAACAACACATAACTATATACATATTCATATAACTACATATTCACAACTTTTCAAATGTGTCATATTCATATCCATATAACTATCAGAACTACACAGAACAGAACTACCATATATTCATATAACTATCCCTTGCAGCATGCCATTTCCCAGCAAATCAAATAATTTTCATTTCAATCACATACTGACACCAGTCTTCCTTTATTTAAATTAGATCTCTTTCAGAGTATGTTGGATATTGTCAAAGTATTGTGCGATACAAAAATTGAACATAAATAAGTTAGCATCAAATATATACATAGTTTATATATAAAAATCAAATAATGAAAATATCGTACCGTTTCTGGCATTATAGTTTGATTCATATCAACAATCTCCGTCATAAATCGCAATATATAGTACCCACAATCGATGTTGTTAGTTTGACGATGGCACTATAAAATAAAATATATAAGTCAATAAATATTTTTGCATTGATAGCAGTATAAGTTCAACATGCATTTTAGTGAAACAAAAAACTAATAAATATAATACCTAAAAAACAGAAGAACAGTAGGGTTACGACGTAGAAATATGAACAAAGAAGAACAGCGCAGAAATACGAACGGTTCGTAAGAGAGTATGGTTCGCAGAAACAAAGATGGTTCACAATGACAATGAGAATGAAGAGGAAACAATCGTATGAAGTTTACGTAATGAGGGTTAGTAACAAGGCAATATTGTTCGTAGGGTTCGCAATGAGAAGGAGAATGAAGAGGAGGAGGAAACAAACGTATGAAGTTTACGTAATGAAGAGGAAACTGAAGCGGTTTAGGGTTTAGCGTTTAGGGATAGTATTTGAATGCGAGTTGGTAGGGATAGTAACAAAGATGGAGATGGTTCGCAATGGATATGGTTGGCAATATGATTCGTATGGACATTAGGGTTCGCAATGAGAAGGACAATGAAAAGGAGGAGGACCCTGAAGCGTAGTGAAGTTTACGGAATGAAGAGGAAACTGAAGCGGTTTACTGTTATATATAAAACCCTATTACAGCGCTCATTGAAAGAGCGCTGTAAAAGACCTTCTTAACTTAGTTTTTAAAAGCCTATTACAGCGCTCTTTGAAAGAGCGCTGTAAATGACCTCCTTAACTTATTTTTTTAAAAGCCTATTACAGTACTCTTTGAAAGAGCGCTGTAAAAACCTCCTTAACTTAATTTTTAATAGCCTATTACATCGCTTTTAATGTTAAACTTTTTATTTGAAGTTAGTTATTTAATTAATATTATTTCATTTTTATTTTGACAGTGACGTTTATTGTATGATTGAGAAGAGTTGTTATTTGTTCATAACTATTCAAGTCAAACACTACTATATATATAAAGTAATTATATAATGTCTTTTAAAATATAAATTAGTATTTTATACAATAGTATTGAAAAAAGTTAAATTTAGTCCAAAAAAAGGTTAAATGGTTATAAAATATTTTTAAAAAACTAAAATTTTATTCTAAAATGTCGAATATATTATTTTTACAGTTTGTTATAATATTATTTTTAAAGTTTAATGTTAGTAAAATTTGTTAAAAAAGTGTCAGTAAAATATTTGTACTGTAAAATTTTAATCAAATTAAAATGTGATATTTTTTTTATTGTAGTTATTTATTTTGTTATGGTTTATTAAGTTAGTAAAATATTATTTTCTTAAGAAATTGTAAATTTTTTCAAAAACCAAATAATACTTATTTAAAAAAAAGCAAGTTCATAATATTGATCTAATTATGAAATATGTAATATTATATATATAAAATGCGTTAAGATTATTTTCAAAAGACATAAAAAGTTCATGTTTTAAAATGCTATAGTAGAATTGTAAAAAAAGAATTTAAATAGAAATTACGTTGTTAATGTATATAAGATAAATAAAATTTAAAGCATGTGAAAAATGTAATTATTTTAATGTAATTATTTTTAAAAAAAATATAAGTTAATTTTTAATAGCCTATTACAGCGCTCTTTGAAAGAACGTTGTAAAATACCTCCTTAACTTATTTTTAAAAGCCCATTACAGTGCTCTTTGAAAGAGTGCCGTAAAATACCTCCTTAACTTATTTTTTAAAATTCTATTACATCGCTTTTTCAACAAGCGCTTTAAAAGACCTCTTAACTTAGTGTAAAACAAAGCTTTGTGACCTCCTTATTTTTTTTAAAGGCTTTTATAGTGCTTATTGACAAAAACGCCGTAAAAGATCTCCTTAACTTATTTTTTAAAAAATCTATTACAACGCTCTTTAAAATAGCGTTGTAAAAGACCTCCTTATTTTATTTTTTTAAAAGCCTATTACAACGCTCTTTGAAAGAGCGCTGTAAAAAGACCTCCTTATTTAACTTTTTAAAAGTCTATTACAGCGCTTTTTCAACAAGCGCTTTAAAAGACCTCTTAACTTAGTATAAAATAAATAATTAGTAAAATACCTATATTTGGATTTGTTTTTTCTTCCAATTAATTAGTTAAATACCTATATATATCTCAATGCTAAATTACATGATCAGATCATATTGGGATGATCAGTTAAAGTTCAAGAAAAATTCTCAGTATTCAAACAAAGCTTTTTCAAGTTCAATATAAGCAGAAAATCAGTTCTGACTGGTCAAACACTTAAATTACATGAACTTAGTATAAAACACTAAGATCAAGCTAAATATAAGCAAAAAATCAAATACAGTTCAACCTAAATACTAAAATGCTCAATTCTGACAAATCAAACAATAAAATTACATGAAACTCAGTTCAGATTACATGGCTTATATAAAACAATTAAACACATTAAGATGCCCTTCTTTTTTTCCTGGTGGGAATCACACTTGTTTGTCCATTAACGATACGAAATGATGGATTAATCCAAATTCCCTCATCATGATCATCTCTAAGATATAAACTATCATCAATTGAATCGATTTCATGTGGTTGTGAGGGTTCGTAGGGTTAGGACAACATATTAAATTTGTTTTTATTTATTTAAAGTGAATGATTTTTATTTAAAGCGCAAACCTTTAACAGCGTTTGTATAAAAAGCGCTCTAATAGGTCGTTTAATTATATGAAAGCGCATGTATTTTACAGCGCTTTCACAAAAAGCGATTTAAAAGCCATGTAACATAAGGTGGGAGCGCTACATTTTACAGCGCTTGTGTTTAAAGCGCTCAAAAAACGTTGTAAAAGCTATGGGAGAGCGCTTCAATTTACATCGCTTTTACAAAATGCACTGTTAAAGGGTTGTAAGCATTATGTGTAAACGATATGCGACCCTATTTGACCCTACAACAGCGCTTGTCAAAAAAGCATTGTTGTATCCTCCGTTATTTTTAAAAAATTCTACAACAGCACTTGTATTTAATAAGCGCCGTAAAAGACGCGCTATAAAATGTCATTTTTGGCGTAGTGTTAAAAGCATTTATTTTTTGTTTTTTATTGTATATTTAAGAATACTTTGATGCACGTTTATTTACATAAATCACAAATATTTATTTGTTTTTATAATTATTTTAGATATATCAACTTTAGAGTATAGTAATCTAAGTTTTTTTTGCATATTAAGAAGAGTATATATGTATAATTATTTTACATCAAAGTGTAAAAGATATATTATACTTCAATATATTGTTTCATTTAAACTTTGAGAATCTTTTATAATAAACTTTCAAATGTTTTAATCATATAATATCTATCTTTATAAAATAAAATAAAAGCTAGAGTGAAGAGTTTAGCTTTGATTTTAGTCAAATGGTGGAGCAATCTATTATGGTGGAGCAATCTATTAGCATGTTTAAGAATAGGTTCATATAGAACATTTACTAGTTGATTACATGTGTATTAGAGATAATATATGTGTGTTGCAAGAGTTTATTTCTATTATATACTAATGATTTGAGTCAACATTTTTCATAATATAAAAAAAATAATTAAAATATGCTTATAATATTTATTGAACACATATAATAATATTGTTTACTGTTTATTAATAACAACATAGTGTGCATAAAAATGCAGTTTTCTCTTACCGCAAGCCATATCATGATTTGGTTGAAGTGAGTCACGAAGACAACATTCACTGCAACATAAATTCTGCAAAGGCATTCTATCACTCTAGCTCTCATTCCATTAACTTCACCACCCCAGGAGATGCCTCAATTCATTCAAAAAGTTCCACATTTTATCTATGTTTGTGTATAAAGAGTGAATGTTTGTGTTCACACATGTGCTTTTGGTGTGTGTTATAATTTCAATTTGTATCTGAGTCACAAAGGCAGTAGAGTAAATCATAATGAGGTACATGCCTAACACAACACAGTTCAACGTTGCTCCCAAAGAGTGAATGTTTGTGTTCACACATGTGCTTTTGGTGTGTGTTATAATTTCAATTTGTATCTGTGAGTCACAAAGGCAGTAGAGTAAATCATAATGAGGTCCATGCCTAACACAACAAAGTTCTCAGCCTCAAGCATGCAAAAAGTCAATATAAAATTCGTGTACTTTAACATGTAGTTCAAAATTGGTAAAATTTGAAAGAAACACTCCAACACTATTTAGGTAAAATTTGAAAGAAACACTCCAACACTATTCATTAAATCTCAATGGTTGATGGTATGGTTTACTGTTGTCCCTTTTTATACTAAAAATATTAGAAGAAAACAAATTATATTGGTACCGAGATTTAATGAATGTGGAGTAATTCGGGTGGTGGTTGCATTTTTTTTCTTCTCTTATGTGACTCTAAAAATAATAATATTATATTGTGATCGTGATTATAAAAAATTAATTAATTTCACATTTATTAAAATTTAGTTAAATGAAATTAATCTTCTTAATTTCATAAAGAATATTAGTACATTGTTCTTGAAAGTAAAATAATAATTAGAGAATAAAATTTATATTAATTGAGAGAAAGTATTTTAGGATACACATAATTAAATAGAGTAAAAGTAATTTATTTATTTTTAAAGTAAGGTATATTTGTTTATATGTGAATACTTTTTTTTATATTTCAATATGGGATGCGAAGTATTTAATTAATGAAAGAAAATGTATAAAATATCAAATAGGATAAAAACAATAACTTAAATAATTAAGTAATTAATGAAATTGAATTAAAAATAATCGTTCGGAAGAATTTGAATTTGAATTATGATGAAAATAATTTTTTATCAGATTTTATTCATCGCTCAATCGAACTCTAAATTATTGAAGTCTTATTCCCCTAACAATCATATGATTAAAAAATAACAATAACTTAAATTTTAAATGCACAAGCACCGTTTTCTCCAAATCAAACCACTTTCATATTTTTTTACTTACTCAAATCATTTTTTTTCTCGTGGATGAGATGATAAATTAAAACTCACATTCAACCGCGAAATCGTAAATTCAAACTTAAAACATAATATTTAATCTAATAGTTTTAACATTTGTTACTTGAACAATAACTTATGAACAACTTAATCAAACCACTTTAATTTGGAACTGGAAATTATTAATGGCGAATCATTAGAAACCCAAATCTTCACTCAAAAATGTATAATGTATATTAGGTTATTGTTCTTTTTTTGACAGAGATCGATATAAAATTGATACAAGAGAATATAACATCGTCACACCATTGACCACAATCAGGAAGTCGACAATAATATTAAACATTTGTTCTGATCGACTAGTTACGTGAAATTGTGAATCACTTGTATTAAAAGGTAATTCAAAGATTTTAATTCTTTTTCATCTTACAAATATTCTACTTTGTTTAGTTTTTTATTTAGTTATTTAGTGAAGAGTATTAATGAAAGTCATCGGTAACTAAGTACTTAATAAATACTTTATAGAGTAGTGATAGTGATAAGATGTGATTTTGTCCACATTTGACAATTTGATACTCAAAACAATGAACGGTGTTTTTTTAACCAAAACAATGAATGGTTGATTGGTTATTTCGTAATTATTACGTCTGTTTGAGTTATTTTCTTTTTGAAAGATATTTGATTTTTTTTATGATAAATTATTTTTTTAAGCAAAAATATAATATAAAAGAATCACATAACTAATATAATATCTTAATTATATTCACAATCCAAGTTAATCATCTATTAACGGTCTAAGATATTATTGAAAATTATTTGAGTTATATTATTATACATTGAAATTTCGATAGTATACACAAGGGTTTAGGTTCAAGGCTTTTTTTTTTTTTATAATAATATCACTAAAAGACAAATTAAGTACCATACTGGCACTAGGGGAATAGGTCATATCAGGCCAGACTTTTAAAGGTCTGAGGTTGACCTATGATTAATTTTTTAGGCCTAAGTCTGACCTACGGTCTATCATAGGATTTTTTTTCCGGTATGACCTAATTTTTTTAAAAAGTCTGGTCTGACCTGAAAGCCTATTTAAAAGTCTTATTCACATTAAAACATTTATATGCTCTACTCATACCACATGATGTTCTCCACAAACCAATATACATGTACATATCTATATATATTAAACAAAAAGTAATTTTTCTAACACAATAATTTTTAAAAAATCTGAAATAAACAACCTTTAAACCCTAAAAAATAATTTTTTATTTCAAAAGAATATATTTTTTTTCTGAAACAAACGCACTCATTATTACCTCTCAAACAAATATGGAATGACTACTGAGTGATTGACTAACTGAACAACTACTGAATATGGAACGACTACTAAATATGGAATTGCTATCGATTATGGAACAACTACCGAATATAAAATGACTACGGAGTGATTGCATAATAAAATAAGAAATAATACTATTCATATATAATAATAAAAAAAATAACATTAATAAATAATAAAATATACATAGGTCGGCGCTTGTCAGACCTAATAGACTTTTTTATAAGCTTGATCCTGACATGTTTAAATAAATAGACTTTAAAAAAAGTTTGAGCCTAGTTTTTTATTAAATAGGTCAGGTCAGGCCATAAGCTCCTCACGGACGGCCTAGCTTATTCTCATCCCTAATTGTCACTCTTTTCAAATAATATATATCATTCTACCATGCTTTTGAAAAAAAAAAATTGAAAGGTGAGAAATTGGTACTCCTGAAATCGACTCTCAAAGGTAATTTTTTTTTAAAAATGTAGTGAAGGGAAACCGTGTGGGGAAACCGATTTTCCATGTACAGTTTTTTTTTTTTTAAATATTAAATATATGTATTTGATTTTATTAATAATGTGATATTTAGTAGACAAATATAGGGGATTGATCAATTAACGATTATTTTTTTTTTGTTAACATATTTCATAATAATAAATATACAATTTATTATTCAATAATTACTATTTTAATTAAATATTAATTCAAATTTCATTAACTATTAATTTAAGTAAATTAATATTTTAAATAAATAATTAATTTAATTAATTATTGTTTTAATTAAAAAATAAATACAATGTTAAGTTTTTTATAATAATTATGTAATTAAATTTAGTTTTTTATAATTATTAAAATTAAAATAAAATGGACTCTATAAAAATAAAAATAAATTAATTAAATATAATAATAAAAATTACGAATACAAAATGAACTAATTTTATTATAATAAACACAAATTGTATTACAGTAATCTCTTATATGGTGTCTAGTCCCACATCGTGGTGGTCGACGAATATGACGTGGACGATATGGAGGTGGGTTTTCTTCGTCAACTGGGGCATATGTCTCCTGTAAATTTAGGTCGACATGCATCGAAAAAGTAGGATCTACTTGATTGGGGAATGATGGAACATCAAATGAGTATATGTTATTAATATGATGAGCATCCGACTCAAGCGTACTTAGGTTTATACCGAATAAGTTATTCACAAAATCTTGGTCGCTTGAATGTAGAGATTGTCGATGATCATATTGTTGAGTTAACGTGAATTGAAATGATTGTCTTGGCGGTTTAAATTGTTGTTGTATTGGATGAAAGAAAATGAATGGTGATGCGATTCTAGCACTTCATTTTCAATAGTAATAGGGGAGTAGGTGGACGAGGTCTATTATGACTTTGTCATTGTGATGGTTGAGTTGGCTCTTCTGCAATACCACAATATCGTGGGTCCCGTAATAGGTGCGGAGCTTATAAGTACAACTTGGAGTTGTGTCGTAACCACATTATATACTCCTCTATTGGTATTGGGTGTCCATGTATTGGTTGGTCGGTAAGACAACGACTTCAAAGTTCGTTTCAAAATTGAATTCATGCATCATGTTTGTCTTTCCAATTTTCCAGATAATTCCCTCTCATATCTTGACAGTGAAGTGTATCAATATTTTCAAGTTCATCTGGTATTTCCTGGGAAAATGCAAATTGAAGTTTGACTCTATCTGTTTGATGTCATTCTATAGTTGAGAAAAAAATCAAAGCAGTTTTGGCAGTCCATAACATTGAATTCTGATTTGCTTGTTGTGGTATGATGTTTTCAAGACCCTGTAAGGCATCCATATGAACTACAAAAAACAAAAGACTGAGGTAACAATGTCAATTATAAGGAATGGGGTTTGAACTATAATTGCCCCTTTTAAAAAATTCCTATTAAAAACTGAAAGTTTTAACTCAATATTGATTTTGGTTATAAACGAAGAACGTTCTTGATTAGTGGAAAAACAGTAATATCAATTTATCAATATGAAAACTGAATGTAAGACAAATAATAAATAGAGATAGGATAGAGATATCACATAAGTATATATCCTGGTTCACCCAAACACGGGTTACGTTCAGTCCTCACAAATGTGAGATTTTCCACTAATTGCTTCAAAGCAAGATCGTTCTTGGTTTCACACTGTTTCCAACAAATCAGTCTTGATCTATTACAAGGTTCTACCTTTCTACCTAGAAAGGATTTCCACAAGTTGCCTTACACTGTTTTAGAAAGGATTTTACAAATTACCTTTTAATCATAAAAGGATTTCAACTACTCAAGCTATGTAAACAAGTATAGCCTTGAGTTACAAAGTAATGATTTTGAGAATGTTAGAATCTGGATATTGCTCAACTCTTGTTTGAGAAATAGATTATATATTTAAGAACTCAGTTATCACTAGCTCTTAAAATTACACATACTTGGAACTGCAACTTTAGAATGATTTTTGACAAGCTCGAATATGATTGAATGATTGATGTTTTGCTTGACAATTTGAGTTGTGTGTTGTTATTCATTATGAAGCTGTATTTATAGGCGTCAAGAGAGCTTACGACAGCTCATTTAACCGTTGGAAGTAGGTTAGTTGTCGTGAGTAAGTGAATGGATAAAACCAGCATTAAAGCAGAATTATTCAACCGAAATCAAGAATGTTCTTGAGATCCAAGAATGTTCTTCGAATTGGTTTGAGATGAGTTGACCTGTATTTATGATCCTGCCAGTTGTCTGAAATGATTACTTGCTTTAAGTCACGTGTGCAGGTCTGTCTGAAAGTACAAACAACACAGTCCTTTACAGTCTGTTAATTGTACTTGCTTTTGCTTGACTTAGAGAATGATCTTGCTTTATGCATTTTATGAAGCAAGGTTTTGAGCCTTCAAATACTGGAATGATTCTTGCTTAGATTGATCTTTGTTTATTCTTGATGAAGATATGGAATGAATACAACTTCCTGGATCTAATCTTTTACATTGAAATCTAATCATTCTTGTTTATGGCAGATGTAGAGAATGTTCTTCATTTTCCAAAAATCTGTCAAGAACGTTGTTCGTTTTGCTGATTTTGTTTTCTTGATTTTAATAAGATTTGCTTTGTAATACTTGATACCTATCTTGTTTTAATACACTTAAAAATACATGTCAAATACCAAAACACTTAGAGTCATAATTAGAATTCTTATTTAACCTTTTGTTTAATTATCATCAAAACATTAATTTGGGATTTTGTCTCAACAATCTCCCCTTTTTTTATGATGACATAACATGTTAATTTATATTTTTAATTTTGATTCTTATACTCTAGAGAGTTTTTTAGTATAAACTCCTCCTCAATATGTGTTAATCATTCGAGCCAAATAATAATATTTCATTGATATACCAATAAAGATCTAGATCATTACAAGGTGGTTCAAAACAAAACAAAAATACAGAAGTAGTAATTAGCCATACAAAAAGACCTTCTGATTCTTAAAATATAAATAACCTCCCCCCCTTTGTCACAACAAAAAGGAATAAGAGAGTTAATTTAAAGCTAAATCAAAAAGACAGTGAAGGCGAAGACCCCTCAGATGATGGAGACAGTGACAAATGGGGTATGTCAGGAAAAATTGGAGGATGATTAGGCATTGGAGGCTCAAGTCCGAGCTTAGGAGCAAACTGAGTGGCCATCAAGTGTCGAAAAATAGCCCGCTTTTTGTCCTAATGAGCTTGTCTGGCTATGATGGTCTGAAGGACAGCAAAGATTCTGGGGATTTCCTTATATGTCTTCGATGTTTCCATTTCCATTTTGGTCATTTTAGAAGGACAATGTTCATCATCAATTGGAGTGGTGAGAGGAGTATTTTGTGATGGAGCAGCAGTGGTACAAAATGTAGATAAGATGGCAAATGAAGTATTGATGTGAGGAAGAGAGTTTTTAGGAGCAGAATGATGAGGCATATATGGGCCAACTATATCTGAATTTGGAAAAACCAAATATTGGCTTATTCTTAAGATAGAAGATGATGCTTTTTATGGGGACACAAAAACTAGTGAAATAATAGAGGTGTGCTGAATTTTAAGTGAGGGCATATATTACCTTGATTTGTGAAGGGTAGAATCATAGATGCTGGAGGAAAAATTTGATCAAAGATAGGATTTAGATTTTGTGGAGCAGGTGAAGATGGAGAACGTTCTTCAACATATTTGGGAGGGGAATAACGTTCTTGAGGTGAGCAATGCTTAGTTTTGTCACTAGAGGTGCGTGCTTACCTTTTCCTTTTATTTGCAGACGAATTGAAATCAGATTTTGGTGAGGATGGAATGATGGGAATTTGTTTCATATGGGAGATGCTTATGGATGAGAATTTTGAGATTTTGATGTTGGAAATTTCAGTCAATAGAGGAATCTGAAAATGCCTAATTTTTTTGGAGAAAACCATACCATATGGAACGGTGTTTCTCTTATAATCCTTGTGAACTGCAAAAATTGTATGTTGGATTATAAGATAAGGAAGATTCAACATTTTGCAATGAAGAAGATGATAAATGACAAGAGCATCATTAACAGAAAACAAATTTTTGGCTGCCACAATGAGGAAGGATGAAGTGTTGACTTATGTTGCTGAAGATTTTTGGAAGTGGCTTTAGGTCAGCTGAGAAAATTTTTGTAGACCCTTCAATAAACAGTTCTTGAAACACTTCTTCTTTGGTGGTGTTAAAGGTTGTGTACCAGTCTTTTCTAAAAAGTATTGGGCCTCCAGATGGGAGTTTAAGAATTTCTGCCAGAACTAAAGGTTCGAGTCGAACTTCAATACCTTTTAATGTTGAGACAATGATGGATTTATCTGTAAAAGCTTCAGCTTTGTAGTAAAATGCTTGAATAACCTCAGGGTAGTAGCAGTCAGAAATTTTAAGGAATTTAGTCCATCCAAGTGCATCAGAATGATGTTAATGGAGATCTCTTCAACCTGTAGGTTTTCAAAACTTTAAACCATATCAATGCCGATAGGTATTTGTGACCATTTTTCAGCATACAATGTTTTTAGTTTTGAATGAATTAAAGGTGGAATAAGGATTTTGGAAGAAAAAGGTTTGGTGGAGGGTTTTGTTTTTGCTGTTTTCGAGGTTTTTGTGGATTTTGGATTTGGAGTTTTGAGTGGAGAATGTTCTTGAGGTTTGAGTGGAGAACGTTCATGAGTTTTGAATGGAGAACGTTCTTGAGTTGGGTGTTGAGACGCAAAACGTTCTTGAGTTAAACTTTTCTTAAAAACATTTGTTGGATTTTTTTGTTTTTTGGAGGCTAAAAATTTAGAGTGTTGAATACGAGTTGGATTTAGGAATTGTTGGTTTAGATTTAGAATGTGTGGTTTTGGATGGAAGCACTTTGGAAACATATTTTGGGGATTTTGGAATTTATGAGGATTTTGAAATTTTTGGGGATTTTGGTTTGGAAGTTTTTGATGGAGAAATAGTTTGTGATTTAGGATCTTGTGGTGGTGGTGAAGGTTCAGAATCATCATCAGAAATGGTATAGATTGTGGTGTCTATATGTTTGGTTTTTGAAATGCCAATACCTGTCAGAATACGCATTGATCTTTGTGAGTTATAATTTAGAAAAAACTAAAACAAAATATCTGCTTGTTTGTTACAACGACCCTTCGATCTAATCTACGACGATTGCAATAAAAAGTACTTGTTCTACTTAAGACATATTGTGGGTTTGATTTTACCTAGTGAAAATTAATTAGAGAGATTTTAAATTGGTTTTGGCATTGTTAGGTGATGTTGATTAGAATTAATTTTAATTTCAAAAATAATTTTAATTTGAAGTTATAAATTGTAATTTTAACTCTTAATATGATCATTGCACTCAAATTTAATTTATTTTAATTTATTTTTACGTTAATATAATCAAACATATACATTTAACATTCAATTTTCTTTAAACTAAAATCAATTTATTTATAATCAATTTTTTCCACCACATTACCCTACTTGGCTTGGCTTAATCCATATCATGTTTCTATCATGCCACACATTTTGTAGCTAGCCAGATCCATATTAATATAGATGTTGATCCAAATGATACTAGTATCATGATTTTGTTGAAATTTTAAAATGTGACTTTTATTAAAATTGCAATGGTCAATTATGATTTTATCAAATTTATAATAATCTCAACAAACGCTAAAAAATTGCATAAATGTGTGTTTAATATAGTATGAGAGGTCAAACAAACAAAGTCAAAATGATTGATTTTCTTTTTGACATGTAATTAAGATATCCAACTAACTTTAAAAAGTGAGTCCATTGAATTGAACTAAAATTGATATCTATTATTGATACTTGAAAAAATTAAGTAGTTTTTTTTCTCTTTCTCTAAATATTCTTAAAACCTTCAAATATTTAAATTGATCGATCTAAATATTTAAAATATATGTGATCTGTCTAGATTGACTATCCGAATATATTCTTAAAGATTTTTTTAAAAAATTCATATTGAAGAAACCTTCGAAAAATTAAATAATTGCTTATTCAATCCTTCCATTTTCTCACTAATACAAAAAAACAGTATCATAATTATTACAGATCCAATGATATTTTTCACACAAATTTTAAATACTAAAATATGAAATCCGACAAATTACCGTATTTATTTAATTGGGAACAACATCAACCGAAAAATTATGACTTATTACCTTATGTGGCCCACTTTCGAAAAGGAGGCCCAACAAGTCTAAGAACTTGGCCCAGTCCAAATTAAAAACTCAAAAGCACTACAAGAACAAATTAACAAACATACGAGAGATTGAGATTGGTATAAACATGGGACCATATCTAGGCAGATACGTCTCCCAGTTGTCTCAGAGGTATTGGAGATTATTTGGAGAATAGACAATTATAAAGTCGATTTTACCTATAGGCTATAACACAACTTGCGACAAAGCGGACTTAAACATTTTAAAAATTTATGTTTTAATTGTAAAAAATTAAGTTTTTAATAAAATAATAAATAATTTTTAGTTTTTATAAAATTTAAAAACTTTATTTTTAATTTTTAGTCTAAATTTTTTATTTATTTTAGTCTATATTTCAATTTTTTTTTATAAATAATTTATATTTTTTGTCCCTAAAAAAAGTTGGTTATAAAAACAAAGTAGAAACCAAAATTAAATGACTTTTATAGAGATTATATTTGAAAGATCAAAAATTTTATACTGATTAAATATATTTTTAACTAAAAAAATCATCATATTTATTATATTATAAAACAATTTTAGTTACTTTATTGGTGGTACCTTCTACAATTGACCGGATGCATAAGATCATCCTAAATCTTATTTGTGACATAGAACTAAAACACATAGAACTAATAAGTGAAAATGAATGATTAATTTATAAATATCTCGTACGAGATTTAAACTCAGCTCCTTCAAGATAAGTTATACCAATAAGTCTTGAAATTATTTATTCTGAACTTGATATAATAATTTTACGGACACTCAAACACATTAATATACTTGATTTTCTGTTTTATATGTAATTGAAACTCACATTGATATACTTGAATTATATATATATCAACTTAGAATCAACATGCATCTCAAATTTCACACAACGGAGGAAAATATGATGAGAAGATTCGATTCCACCACACTCAAATGAGCAAGATTGAGCTTCCCCAAATAAAGCTCCACAAGAAACTAAGATTGGTCTTCAATAAAATAATGATACTTTTAAGATAGTATCAATTTATTCCAAACAATATCAGTAAATGTATTCATATGAATATCAAAATTTAGTATCAACACTTTATAAGTTCATTTGCCTCATTATTTTACACGGTTCTTGTGCCTCCTAAACCACTTGTTTGCAATACTATCCTGCAAAGAAACGTTATCCAAGATAAAAAAAATACACTCCATAGCTCCTCCTCCTAAAATAACAAACTCCTCCCGCACCTTAAGTCATCCATGTTAACACCAACCTCTTGCTTAAACATGTAGGAATTACTTTGTTGACATCCTCGATGCATTTAAAAATCTGATGTCGAACTCTCATTCACTAACACATACCACAACAAGAAAACAAGCCATTTGTGAGGGCTTTTACCCTCACAAATGGCTATAATCAGCCACAAATACAACTTTTGTGAGGGCTTTTGGCAGCCACAAAGGAGCTGGTCACAAAATTTTGTGAGGGCTTTTGCAGCCACAAAGTGCTAGAAACAGATTGAAATTTGTGAGGGCTTTTGCAGCCACAAAAGACAGCACTTTGTGAGGGCTTTTGCAGCCACAAACGTCTGCCTTTGTGAGGGCTTAGGCCGCCACAAAGGAGAGACTATTCTGAAATCAACGTTTGTGAGGGCCCAGGCCGCCACAAACTCTCTCCTTTGTGACGGCTTAGGCCGCCACAAATGACATGCAGTTTAAAAAAAATATTTTGTGACGGCTTAGGCCGCCACAAATGACATCCGTTTAAGTATTTTGTGACGGCTTAGGCCGCCACAAATGACATCCCGTTTTAAAGTATTTTGTGACGGCTTAGGCCGCCACAAAGTATTACGTATATTAAAAAATTAATTTTTTTAATTCAAAATTAATTCTGTATTATAATTTTATATATAATAAATTAATATAAAATTTAAAATTTATATTTAAATTGTAATTAAATTAAAATTATAATTAAATTATAATTATAATAAATTTAAAATATAATATCATTATAAAATAAATTTAATATATAATAAACTAATCTGAATATAATTAAAATTAAAATTAAATTTAAAATAAAATATTTAAATTATAATTATAATTAAAGATTAATTTAAATTACAAATAAAAAAAATTAAAATTAAAATTAAATTAAAATTTAAATAAAATTAAATATTAAAATAAAATAAATATATATATATAAAATATAATATTAATAATAATTAAATTAATTACCACAAAATCAAATAAAACATGCATTCCAAAATTAACAAATAATGTCTTACATACCCAAAATTTATAAATAATGTCTTACAAACGCAAAATTAAACACACAATAATTAACTAAGACAACATAATTAATATGTGTTCATACAACCCAAAAATAAATTATGAAATTATTCAGATGACATCAATCCTCATAATAATTCCTCTGATCAGCTCCACTCACACCATCATTATTTCCTGCCATGCCCGACGAAAGAAGTCCCTCAAAAGTATTATGAATTTGTGTTGGAGGAGACATCATGGTTTGAAATTGAATTTCATCTTCAATGGCACCACCACTAGTCGAATGAGGAGCCCTAGCTGGTTGAGGTTGATTTAAATCTGGTCTGATCAACCCAGCTGTTGGCATAGTTGGTCGGTATGCAGTTTGATGATCTGGTTGAGGTTGAGGAATTTGATGTGAAGAGGACGGAACATACGGATAATTATGAAAATATTGTTGTTGTTGAAACATTGGCGGCTGCTGCTGTACTTGCTGGAAGGCAGAGTTCGGAGGATCCTGGTGTTGCTGTTGGAAATTTGGAGGCGGTTGCTGCTGCTGGGAGTATTGAGAATAATTTTGTTGCTGCTGGAATAGTGGTTGTTGAGGCAAGTATTGAGGCCGAGGCGGGAACTGCTGATGAAACACAGGAGGAAATGAAAATTGTTGTTGTTGAAATTGTTGTTGTTGCTGCTGAAACTGCTGCTGCTGCTCTTGAAACTTTTGTTTCCACTCCTCATTCAATTTATCAATTGCGGCTTGTATCAGCTGTTGTGTCTTTTCTTCTTGCTCAGTTGCCCATTGCTTCTTTAACTGGTCAAGATCATTATCTATCGACGGACGATGAGATCGATCCGTACTAGCATAAGAAGAAGACGTCTCAGTCTGAATATAGCCGGTTGGACCTTTCTTAAAGGTTGATGATAAACTACCGGCACCCAGCACACGCCCTTTGTACTTGCCACCACTGATGTGCATAAAACTTGCGGTCTCATATTGTTTCCGCTGCACTGGACCAGCTCGCTGAGCAGGAGGAAGAGTAGCTTGATGATCATCCCATTCTTTCATGATTTGTTGAAGTTGTTCCTATATTAAAAATAAAAAAATAAAATAGTTAATAATTAATATATAATAATTTATAGGTCTAATTAATATATAACAATTAATATATAATAATTACCTGAATATTTTTTGATAATTCATCAGTATACTCATTTGTTTCAGGATTAACATGAAGATAGCGATGTATCTCAGCCTGAGTGACCTCCCTTCCAAGTTGCTTTTCCTAAAATATTAAATTAATGTCAAGTTTATAAGTTGGTGAAATGTGATGATTAATTGAATATAAATTAATAGATATATATTATAAATAATAATAAATTACCATATAATATTTAATTTCTCCAGCAGACATGGGAACCTCCCTTATGAGTACTGGTACCCCTCTCAGATGCTCTATTAGTCTTTGCTTTTTCTCTCTTCTGTTTGTAAACATCTGTGTTCCATTTCCTCCACAAAGCAGTCCAAACATTTTCACCAATCCAATTAGGCCGTTTTTCCTCCCCCTTATTACGTGCGTAAGCCAACATAGATGAGAGACGCTTTGAAAAGCGATGGTCAAATGAAGCCAAAACTGCGGCATCATGCTCTCTTTTCCAAGTGCATTTGGTCTGTTGTTTGTTGAAATTTAAAAAATATTAAAAATATAATTAGTAATTCAGTAAATTAATCAAATGTATAAATAAATAGTAATTAAATAAATTAATCTAATGACTTACTTTGAAACAATGTAAAAACTGATCAACTTCCCTAATTTGAGGTGTCTTATCCTCTTTTATCTCACCCCAAGACAACCATGGTTTTTTATATTTCTCTTGTATGACTTCAGCAATTGCCTTTTGCAGATGATTTAAAAGGAAGATATCTTCAAAGTTTATATGCAAATTAAATATAAAAATAAATTAATAAAATTAATAATGTATTTACATTGCAATAATAATGAAATATTTAATCAATCATAGTTTACATACCCATCTCCTTCTGGAATGATGACAATGCGGTTGTAGCAATCAACACATCCGGGATCCATTATTTCGTCTAAGGTATAAGGCTCTACTGGGACCTCCGGATATAGAGGAATAGCTCCACCACTAGTACCAATGGACGGCATCGGCATGAGAGATGGGTCATTAACAACACGTTTAGCAACTTTTTTCTTACCACGTGATGTTTTGGATATTCCTCGTATTGCCGCCGTTCCTGTTCCTCCCGATCCATCCGAACCTCCTGATCCTCCTGCAGATCCTCCTACTCCCGACACTGAAGCCATGTCTATATATATATATATCCATATCCATACATATATATAATATAATATATGTGTGTATACAATTAACATAAGATTAATTAATAATGAAGTATACATAAATAAATTATAACACTGACATAAATAAAGAAATATATATAAAATATAAAAATATATATATAAGGTGTCGTTCATTTCAATTACAATATATAATATTATAGATATAGAAACACACATATATATATAATTAATTAATTGTCTTCGTCTTCGTCTTCGTCATCATCGTCGTCGTCATTTGATGAGTGAATTAAGTCATTGCCTTCATCATTCTCTAATTCATCTATTTCTTGTTCATCAACTTCTTCTCCAATGTGTGACTCATGACAAAGTTGACTAATAGTCTCATCTCCAATCACATGATCCAAATTTGACATTTCATCCATTTGAAATGCAACTTCTTCATTTTGACCTGGTTCAACTTCTTCGATTCCACTCGTTGGTCTTGTTTTGATTGCAGCACACCAACCTTGTTTGCTTCTGACAGTTGATGGATAAGGAACATAATAGACTTGTCTTACATTATGGGCCAGGGCAAATGGATCAAACCGTGGATATTTTTTGCTCATACGAATGTCTACAGTGTTGGATATCAAATTTATTTTAGTTCCTCTGCTAGATGGATCAAACCACTTACAGTAAAACAACACCACTTTTTTCGCATAATCTAGGAACGTGTAGTCAATTTCGTAAATATGCTCAATTATGCCATAGAAATCTTCTACTACACCACTATCAGAGACACTTTTCATACAAACTCCACTATTAATTGTTTCTTTTCCTTCAGTCCAAGATTCGGTGTGAAATTTGTATCCATTGACGTAATAGGTGTGCCATTCTTTGAAACTTCTACTCGGGCCCATAGATAAGTGCCTTAAGTGGATGTTGATAGGAGTTTGTTCTTCGAGATGCACTTGTTGTTGAAACCATAATGGGAAATTTGAATGTATATCATCAGATGATTGTCCCGTATTTAAAAATGCCCTGATCGATGACCATATATATGGTGAATATCAATTTAATCATATAATTAAATATAATTAATATGAAGAGAAATTTGAAACGTACTCAATGTATGGTTTAACTTCGGTGCAGTTAATCAAAACGTGAACATGTGCCGCATTAAATACTTTGTCGCTTGGCCAGAAAATCGGAAAATCCCTACCAGCATGATGACCAGACAAGCAAAAAACTGATAAAGCATGTGGATGACGTATAACACTATCAGTAGCGTTTCTTCCGTTAACTGGTGACAACGTTTCGTTGTTGAAATAATGAGAACAAAAGTGTGTTGTTTCACGGTGAAGGTAAGATGAACAAATTGAGCCCTCAACTCTAGCTTTGTTTTTCACCGACCGTTTTGAATAACCCATGAACCTATAATATACAAAGAGATGTACAATAAGCTCCATGTATATATAAGTTGAAGTATATATTGAAAATCAAGTATATGTATATATATATCACCTTTCAAATGGATACATCCATCTATACTGAACTGGTCCACCAAGCCTAGCTTCACTTGCAAGATGCACTGAGAGATGCTCCATGGAATCAAAAAACCCAGGAGGAAATACTTTCTCCAACTTACATAGAATGATCGGAATGTCATTTTCCATCTTGATGAGATCTTTATCATAGAGTGTTGAAGAACACAAATTCTTGAAATATTGACTCACTTCAATAAGTGGGTTCAATACATGTGTCGGTAAAGCACTAAAGGCAATAGGAAGTAAACACTCTAAAAATATATGACAATCATGACTTTTCATCCCATGCATCCTCCCATTTTCCACATCAGCACATCTTGCCAAATTAGAACAATAACCGTCAGGCGTCTTCAGCTCTTTGATCCAACGATAAACAGATTTGGCTTCATCAGTAGATAAAGTGTAATTCGCACGAGGTTTTAGGGTCTTGCCGTTTTGTTCCACCAACAACAAATCTGGTCGTCTGCAATATATACCTATGTCTTTTCTGGCTTTGTCATTATCTTTTGTTTTTCCTTTCACATTCATCACAGTATTAAATATGTTGTCAAAGAAATTTTTCTCAATATGCATTACATCGAGATTATGTCTCAAAAGATTATCTTTCCAATACGGTAGATCCCAAAAAATACATCTTTTTGTCCAATTGTGCCATGTCATAACCTTGTGGTTTACCGGCCACACCATTAACAACATGTACCTTTGGCATATCTTTTACTTTATTCCAAACTTGTTCTGATGTCAACTTAAGCGGTGGTCCTAGACTTTCTGCATAGCCCTTCATAAATGCAGCTTTGTTCCTTCTAAATGCATGATCAGCAGGTAAAAACCTACGATGCGAGTCAAACCACGATGCTTTCCCGCCAAATTTTAAAGTAAATGCTTTTGTATCTTCCATACAAATAGGACAAGCTAATTTACCATGGGTGCCCCATCCTGACAACATCCCATAAGCGGGGAAATCATTAATGGTCCACATCAATGCAGCTCTCATCATAAAATTTTCTCTCCGAGCAATATCATATGTCAAGACACCATTCCACAACCTCTTCAAATCGTCAATCAAAGGTTGTAAAAAAAATATCAATACCAGTTGTAGGATTAGAAGGACCTGGTATCACAGCAGCTAAGAACATATAAGGTTTAGACATACACATATTAGGAGGAAGATTGTAAGGAGTAACAATAACCGGCCAACAAGAATAAGGAGTAGACGATGCTTGTATGTACGGCGTAAATCCATCTGAGGATAATCCAAGTCTTACATTGCGTGGATCTGACGCAAAATCAGGATGCATTTGATCAAAGTGTTTCCATGCCTGACCATCAGACGGATGTCGCAACTCGCTTGAATTTCTTCTATTCTCATAATGCCACGTCATATTTCCTGCAGTTTGTATTGATGCAAACAATCTCTGCAATCTTGATACAATAGGTAGGTAAAACATTGCTTTCCTTGGAATTGATTTTCCCCTACTTACCCTAGAGTTATTCCTTTGGTGATACCTTGGTTGTTGACAAAATTTGCATTCAACTAAGTTAGCATCATTCATACCAAATTCATTGTCATAATACAACATGCAACCTTTAACACAACAATCAATCCTCTTGACACCTAATCCTAACTTTGACACTAACCGTTTCGCATCATAATAACTTTGCGGCAAACCATCTCTAACAGGTGTTGCATCTAGCATCATTTTAGTCATGAAATCCAAAGCTAAATCAGGAACATGAAATTGAGACTTTAGACCTAATAGTCTAATACACATTGATAACTTTGAGTTTGAAGAACCTTCAAACAACGGTTTATTTGTCTCTTTCAAAAGACCATAAAATCTCTGAGCTTCTTCATTGGGAAGTCCATCGGTATCGTCATATTGATCTTCATTGAATGACAAATTAACCCCAACAGCATCCGAGATCATATCATTCATCGCCTCAAAGTGTTGATAGTTATAATAATCTATACCTAACATGGTAGTACTACTTGAAGGACCTGTGTTATAATTCTCCATAGATGTACTAGTATTAGGCGCCGCTGGAGACTCTTCTCCATGATTAGTCCAAATCCAGTAGTTAGGCATAAATCCATCTGCATACAAATGCACTCTTATTTCATCTTCACTTTTAAACCGTCTACATCGACATAAACAACATGGACATCTCATTCCCCCTTCATCTTGGACAATTTGTTGCACTCTCGCAAAATTCAGAAAGTCTTCAACCTTGTTAGCAAAACGTTGTTTAAGACCCTTTCTTCCAGGAAAAATTCCTATCGTACATCCAACTACGGTCTAAATCCATATATATATATATATATATATATATTTATATATGTGTATATATATATATATATATATATATATTTATATATGTGTATATCTATATATATATATATATATATATATCGATGTTTTATATATTAATTGCTTTTATTTTCAAAAGCATTATATATAAATTTTGACATATTTATATGTCAATTAGGGGAGCATGCATCTGCACACAATATAATATATTATTACCAATACAATAATATATATAAACTGAAATAAATTATATATATATATATATCAATATAATATAATATATTATTATCAATATAATATATATATCAATACAATAAATATATATAAACCTATATAAAATTTTAAATGATGTTTTTTTAAAATCAAGACTAATAATCAAGACTTATTATAACAAAAAAATAATAATATCATCAATTTTAATAATGTTTTTTTAAATAATAATTATATTAAAACTAATATATTTTAACCGTGGTTTGAAACTTTAATTTATCATATATTAATATGTAAACAACATCATTTCTATTTTTTTAAAAATAAATTTATAAAACTAATCTAAATATAAATATTACTAATCTATATTTTAAAAATAATATATATATTTACTAATCTAAATTTAAAAATATAAAATACTAACTTGATGCCGAGTAGCGTCTGACTTCAAGCTTTCACTCACGTACGATATGCTTGCAAGTCTTCGAAATAATTAACAAGCACTGTAAAAATAAAAATCAATAACATTAATTAGTTATATCAAATTTAAAAATAAAATTATAAAACTACATATATAATATAATTTATACTTACCAAATTAAAATGAAGCTTGTAATTTTGTGTAGAGAGAAGGAGGAGAGAATGGTTAGAATGAGGTTGTAGAGAGAAGTTGGATGTGAAAAAATGAAGGAGGAGGGGAGAAAAATATATATAGATTCAGGTTGAGCATTTGTGGCGGCTAAAGCAGCCACAAAGCCAACGGATATATTGACATTGTGGCGGCCTGGGCGGCCAGAAAAGCCAACGGCTATAATGCCGTTTGTGGCGGCTTTTGCCGCCAGTAATGCTAACGGTAAAAATGCTTTGTGACGGCCTTTTCCGCCAGTAATTGGGCCTCCATTTGTGGCGGCCTTTGCCGCCAGTAATGCCAACGGTACAATCCTTTGTGACGGCCTAAGCGGCCACAAAATCCAGCTGGATTGGGCCTCCTTTGTGGCGGCCTTTGCAGCACACAAATGCCACGTGCGCGTTCCTTTGTGGCGGCCTTTGCAGCCACAAATTCCACTTGTCCCGTCCTCCTTTGTGACGGATTTGGCCCTCACAAAATTGATTATTTGTGGCTGTAAAAGCCCTCACAAAATCCTTAAATATTAACTGGATTTTGTGGCTGCCTAAGCCCTCACAAAATCACAACATTGTGATTTTGTGAGGGCTTAGGCAGCCACAAATTCCAGTTAAATATTTAAAATTTGTGAGGGCTTTTTCAGCCACAAATAAAGACCAATTTCAATTTTGACATTTGTGAGGCTTTTTCGGTCACTAATTTGTGAGGGTTTTATTCGGCCACAAAATATTTATAAAGTTGGCCACAAAATGATGTTTTTCTTGTAGTGTACACATAAGCTGAATGTAGACATTCTATAATCTAACTTCCGTCACTTTTGTGGAAAATTCATTTGCTCTATTACTAAATCAAGATAAGCTCAGTGTACTAAAAAATAAATTAATCCCACACCTCTAAAATCAATTTTGGCTGATATAAAAATGAAACCAAACATACATTCACTATTTTTTTTATAAAAAAATCACACAATAGTGTCAAAGTCAATGTTTCCAACTCTTTCCAAAATGCAAATAAAGTATACTACTAATTCCATTTCACAATGAGCAATTTGTCTAAAAAATTGTCTCAAAACAAACTATTTTTCAAGTTTTAAATGTAATATTAGCTGTTTTTTTTAATTGTATTATCTAATTAATACTACTTGCAATTTATAAGATATAAATTCAACTGACAAATAAAAAAAAAATAACCTCATTATTATACGTGAGTTTCTTAAACATATCCCGGATACAAATCAACAACCTCATTATTGTATGCGAGTTTCTTTAACAATTTATTTATATACAAAAAAAAATACTACTCTATTATTTCAAAGTCACTCTATTAATAGTTTAAAATATTCTAATTTGTATTTATGGTAATAATGTATAAACCAATTAATAAAAAATATGATTATCTATCTCTATATCACTTATACATTTTTTTTTAAAATATATGGTCCAATAATTCATTCATAATGAGTCGAATGAAGTAATATTGATTATTGATCACTAATTCAACAAGTAATTAGTCATTTTAATTTTTGAATGTATCAAATATTATCACTATAATTCATTCATTCGAACTTGTAAATATTTTCTCAAATATATTTTTTATTAGTAATTTTATAAATTAAGTTAATCAATAAAAAATACATTCAAAATTAAACTATTAATAAAGAACTAAAATAATTAATAAAAAAATTATTTAATATTTTAATTACAATTTGAATATATCATATCAAAATATCCGTTTATCCTAGTTGTAAGTTGTAATGTGAGTTGATAGGAAGCAGGAAGTAGACACCGACTACGTGTTCCTACGCGCCTGGTAGAAATACACACACATGCGGTTGGCACGCGCATTAGAAGATGCCAAGATGCAACTCAACAGTGTAATGCAAGTTGCAACTACTACAGAAGAAAACAAAACCCACACAACAAGGTCATAAAACCAAACCAAATCAAACCAGCACAGCACACCACCGACCATCCGACTCGGTCCTCGTCAGCTCCCCCATCTCACACCATTCAACCTTCAAGTATCTCACTAGTACAACTACTACTTCCCCTTCAAAATTAAACTAATTCATTCATTTATTTATTATTCTTCAATGTTATACTCCTTTTCCTCTTATTTCAAAATTATACCTTCAACGTTCAACGTTCAACCACGCATGCACCCCACCCACACGCTAACAAATACTAATAGTAGTATAGTAATAAATTTAACAAATATTATTTGTATTAATCTAATTTCAATTGACTCATCAATTATGATTACAAATAAAAAATAATTGTTTTTTACATATTCATTTTTACGCCTTGTTTGAAACATTCTCAATAAACTATTCCTTACTTAATTAATTAGTCTTACTTAGCTCCCTTTGACCCCGTGTGTTAAACAAGTACCTCTCCCTCAACCTCCATCTCCATGTTTCCTATATATAAACAAATCCCCACAACTTCTTTTCCTTCATCACAATCACAACAAGTCATCCTTACAAACACAAACAACAACAACATCAAAAACAAAAACAAAAACAAAAAATGGTTCTATCATGGACCAAAGGTAGTAGAGTTTTCCGTCGTGCACGAAAGGGAAAAGACATACTAAATTCAAGCAACGATTTACAAGTTGAAATAGCAATCCCAACTCATTTCCGTTGCCCCATAACACTAGACATAATGAAAGATCCCGTTACACTCTCCACCGGCATAACCTACGACAGAGACAGCATCGAAAAATGGATCGAATCAGGTAACAACACGTGTCCCGTCACAAAAACAGAGTTATTATTAACAACTAACTTCGACAACATCGTACCTAATCACTCCCTTCGTAGAATGATTCAAGATTGGTGCGTCCAACACCGTTCTTACGGCGTCGAACGAATCCCAACTCCTCGTATCCCCGTTACACCATACGAGGTTACCGACACGTGTACGAGGATACTGTCTGCGGTGCAACAAGACGAAGAACAAAAGTGCTTTGAATTGGTGAAAAAAATAAAGGGTTGGGGAAAAGAGAGTGAGAGGAATAAAAAGTGTATAGTTTCAAATGGTGCTCCAATTGTTCTAGCTAATGTTTTTGATTCTTTCTCACGTTGTTCATTTGAGAAGATTAATGTTGTTCTTTTGGAAGAGGTTTTGGGGATGCTGACGTGGATGCGTCCTGTTTCTGAACAGAGTAGATTAATTTTGGGATCTTTGAATTCTTTGAGTTGCATGGTTTGGTTCTTGAATGATAAAAATCAAGTTTCAACTAGACAAAATGCTTCTTTGTTGATTAAAGAAATGCATGTTGAGTCATTGATGAAAATTGAAGGATTGTTGAAACTTTAGTGAACATGGTTTAGGTTCCTATCGGGAGTGTTTCTACAAAAGCATGTTTGTCAACAATTTTTCACTTGGTTTTCTCATCCAAGAGTAAAAAAGTGGTTTTGGAGAGGTTTGTTGAATTGGGTTTGGTTTCAATTTTATTGGAGATTATTGTTGATGCTGAAAAAGGGGTATGTGAGAAAGCTTTGGGGGTGTTGGATTGTCTTTGTGATAGTAAAAATGGGGTGGGAATAGCAAAGTCAAATGCTTTGACTTTGCCTTTAGTGATTAAGAAGCTTTTAAGAGTGTCTGAATTGAGTTCAAGTTTTGTTGTTTCTATTGTTTACAAGATTTGTTGTGATAATAAGGGGGAGGAAGAAGGTGTTTTGATTGAGGCAATTCAAGTTGGGATGTTTCAGAAATTGCTTGTTTTACTGCAAGTTGGTTGTGGTGAGAATACAAAGGAGAAAGCTACTGAGTTGTTGAAATTGTTGAATGGTTATAGGAGCAAAGCTGAGTGTGTTGATTCTTCATCATTGGATTTCATGCACCTTAAGAAGCCATTTTGATTCATCCATGTGGATGACATTTAATTATTTCCCTTTTTGTTTTGTGTATAGTTTTGTTGTAAACATAATATACTCTTGTACAAAGATACATAGTCACACATACAAGAACACAAATTGTATCTCTAACATTCAATTGATGTTTTGAAATTCATCTTTTTGTTTTTGGAAATTTAGATTTGAGACATACAGATCGAAATGCTTAAAGTTTAATTTTCCCTTTTTTATGCTTATTATTCACAAGTTCAAATTAAACTTCAGTATACAATATACTTACTTAATGATTTTTAATTTTATGAGAAATCTACCAAATTTAATCATAGATAAATATTTAATTAGTGAATTTTTGGACAATATGATTCGGATTTGATCTCGCTCCTCCTGCAACATCAACATAAAAAGTGTGTCTTTATTAGAGTTATAGTTGCAATGAACACACTTGTTTGTTTAAACTAAGAGGACACGTCATGAGATTTAAGAATTTTGTTATTAAATATTCAAATTAATCCAATGTTATTTTGGTATATGTTGAGAAATATCGTGGTACTCTATCAACATGAAATTTTTTATTTATTCTCAATTTTTACTTATTTTAAAAATATTTTTTTTTTTTTGCAAATATCAACAAATAAGTGATTTTGGAGTAAAGAGTGTCACATATTGTGGCTCATTTGGTTTTTGACATCTTTGATGATACATATGATTTATAAGACTAAGACTTCAAATGCATATGTCAAAAACAATTGTGATTTGGTTAACTAAATTTCTCAATTCTACTAGCCGCTAGGTTCCACTAGACATGTCAAATTTGATTTCTAACTCAAAAATTTGTTGAGTTGATCGACTTAAAGCTCTCAACTATAATTCACTTTAAATTAAGCAATATGCTAAAGAATGAATTGAACTTCGTCCCTTGACTATTAATTCCTTAACTATTGCAAATACCGTCAAATCTGAAGATGATAATTTGTGAGAACTAAATACCTAAATAAAACATTAATCAAGATAATTTGAAGACAAAATACAATATATATATATAAATAAATAAGATTTTTGATTGATGGATGTGTGCTTACAATA
This sequence comes from Cicer echinospermum, assembly GCA_002896215.2. Taxonomy (NCBI): domain Eukaryota; kingdom Viridiplantae; phylum Streptophyta; class Magnoliopsida; order Fabales; family Fabaceae; genus Cicer; species Cicer echinospermum. The sequence goes on from PGTU02000002.1 coordinate 40,030,781, forward strand.
TTACAACTAAGAGAGAGGATATTGGGTAATACCTCATTATCATTAATGAAATGTAAACTGCATCGTAACAATAATTGTACAAGTATTTATACATACAACCTAACTACTATACTAACAAATAGGTTATCAACTACACAAACAGAAAGTAGTTAGGGGATAACCACCTAACTAACTAGATAATAAACATAACTAATTACAATTATTAACATGTAATATTTCTAACAGGCTGGAGAGTACATATCCTTTAATCCCAACTTGGAAATGAAACTATATATAGAAAGGTAAGGGTCTAATGGCTTAGTAAAACTACCTTGTTGAGATGATGAAATTAGAAAGAGATGAAAGAGTTTTTGCTTAGGTTTCTACGAACAAGATCAGAATCTAATTATTTGATCCTTTTATGGTATGATATTGTGAATCAGAGAAGGTTTGATATAAGGTACTGAAGTTCATTTAGGATGAAGATTAATCATATTTAATCTCACAAATTGTTGATGACATTGTATGACATTTAGATTGAGATGACGAATAAGAGATGATAGGTTGTCACTCTTACTGTTGTCACTATGAAAGATATATAGTGTTTTTAATATAATTAATCTAATAAAATTTCACTTAACCATAACTAAATATAACTATCTTAAATCATATTAAACTAAATCTAACAATATATAAGAGTTTCTGCAAGTTGGAAGTGTATAATAACATTTTTAACTTGGAATGAGTAGTACAATATCAGAACAAATAAAATACAATATAACTGATAAAATAAAATTATAAGAAAAAGAATATGTCGTAATCACATCAGCAAAACAAGAAAGTTGATGTAGAAAGTGGTAGCGACTGAGGTGCATAACTTTCGTTTAATTATTCTACTTACTTTGAGATAACTTGAAAATCTTCTAATGTCTCCGCAATATTTACTTCAATATAGAATCAAAAACCTCAATCTTGGATGTTCAGATGTCAAATTTGGCTAACAAGCTTAACCATATTAAGATGAAAACACTAAGAGAAATGACTAACTATAAGAAGATATAAGATCAAAGAGAATGATAATTGTTTTACTACTATAGAAACACAAAGAATTAAAAATATTTAACTAAGCATATGAAGAAAGATAAAATGTTTAACTACCATAGGATAATAACTAAAAATCAAAGAGGCACACCACCAAATTTTGGAGTGCATGATAACTTGAAGGAATATTTGGTATCTTACACCATTTGAAAAGCATAAACATCTTGTGAGTATCCAAATGATATTGAATTAGCCAACAAAGTATAAATATTTTGTGAGTACCCAAACGAGATTTAATTAGTCAACACAAAAATTCTCCAGTCTTGGAAGTAACACAGCAAATCATTTAAATTTCTTTGTAAATTTGATTTTCAAATATTGTAATTATAAAAAACATCATCACATCCATGAATCGGAAGGTTTCTCTTTCGACTTTATGAAAGATGTAGAAGAGGCCGTTGAAATTATTTATTTTTATTTTATTTTATATTTAGCAAGTTGTAGTCCGTTCATTCAAGTAGAGTCCTTCCTCCTAGAGTACAATTTATGTTTAGTAAGTTTTTTAATTTAATAAAGTGGAGTAATTTTTTATTTTATTTTTCTTGCTCCAAAGTTCAAATTGGAAGATAAATATATTCATAATTTACTCCAATGAGAAAATATGACTACCGCCAATTCCATGAAAACTCCTGTGACTACTACTACAAAGTTATTTGTCACATGTTCTGCATTGACAATCCTAATTCTAGTCTTTATCGATCCATTGTTTATCGACTAAAATGTATATGTTACTAAAACCAGGCCTACATTATATGATTAGAGAAAAGATTCAAAACAAGGGCTCATTGTTCATCACGTTTTCTCATCTAACCAAACAACATATGTTCTCTCCAGCCTTCTACTACTGATATGTTCTTACAATGTAGACACAAATTCAAAGTTCATGATTATTCACCCATGAGTTTGCAAAGGGCTCAATAGAGAATAATAGTCAAAGTCATTTAGTTAGTCAAAATAAGAGTTAGTTATTTTTTATGTTTGTTAAACAATTAGCTAATTGTTTTTCTTTAGTTGTCTCATCTTGTTCATAAACTCTCGCTCATTTGTAATAAAAAGTAGAATCAAGTACCAAAAAATATTCAACTACTTTGATTCTCTTTAGCTACCATCAAAACAAGACCAAAGGCTACATATAAAACAAAACCAAAATTGATGAACATCAAACACTACAAAAAAACAAACACAACCTAAGCTCCACTTTTAAAATGACAAGTGCACTACACAGTATACATAATTGATTTTAATTGGTTACGAGTAATTTTACTCACAACTTTCTAAAGCCAGCCTAGATTTCACCTTTTAATACTTTCCACCAATGATTAATCACTATCTCATTATGTAATTGTCGCTAACCCAGCTTTTCATTCACATCACAAAAAATTAAATCTAGATGTACCAACTCCAAAGAAACCTATTTAGTCATGATAAATAATTAAAAATACCAATTTGATCTTTAAAAACTGTTTTCGATTAGAGTTTGATATTTAAAAGCTTCAAATGTAAATCTGAATGACGAGATAGCTTCTTGCAACTTGCTTATAGAAGTCAATGATCATATGCATCATGCATGTGGGTTCTTGCATGTCCTGTATGCAATTTGCAATCCTACAATATAATAACATGCTATCAAATTTCACATTTCATACTCATTTAATGCATAAACAACACTTCCAAATTTTCTTCAAAGCTTTAAAAAAATCCACCATGAGCTCAAACCTACCTCCACAAGGCCAAATCAAACCACATAACAAAAAGAAAATCTTAGTCTAACTGTTGACTTTCCACAAAACCCGTTGATCATAAAGTCACAACATTAAACTATCACTTAAAATTCTCCAAGTCAAAACTCCATCACTTAGTGCTAAGCACACAATATAATTCTATCAAAGGAATCATTAACACTTGACAATATAAAAATGGTCAAAATATGCACATAAAAATGGATACCTTCAAAGCTAAGTAACCACAATGAAACTCAACAATCAATCAACAACAAACCAATAAACAGACATTCCCATTTCATAATATGGGTTCTAATAGTAACCATAGTCCAAAATCAAAAACCTTAACCACCAATTTATACTTCAGTTCTCTCCTTTTATTCACAAACCTAATAACACTCTTTCTTTCCTCCACTTACTATTCCTCCACTTACTATTCCTCCACGTGTACACCAAATTTCACAACAACCACCACAACCTCCATCGAAGTCGACGACGGCAACCTCCCACTGGAATTCTTTGCCTCCACGGCACCACAAAAACTCCCGCTTGGTTTCAATCGTAATTTCAACTCCGACACTGTTAATCCTCCCTTTGGAAGCGCCTGCACTCTCTTCCCCGATGATCTCCGCCTCTTCATGTCATATGACGTGAACGGATCTTGTCCAGACGACGAGCTTCTCTCTCAGAGACTCCTCCTAAAAGGTTGTGAACCTCTCCCTCGCCGTCGTTGCCGTCCAGCGGCGCCACCAAATTTCCCGCCGCCAATCCCTCTCCCTTCGAGTCTCTGGTCTACACCGTCCAATTCCTCTGTTGTGTGGACCGCTTACACGTGCAAATCCTACACGTGTCTAATCAATCGCTCGCGCACGCAGAAAGGCTTCGACGATTGCAAAGACTGTTTTGAGCTCAACGGCCGTGAGAAGCATCGTTGGACAAACCCTAAATCCAACGGTATAGATTTCAGCATCGACGATGTTTTAAAAACCCGAAAACCCGGTTCGATTCGGATCGGGTTAGATATAGGTGGCGGAGTTGCCACATTCGCGGTTAGAATGAGAGAAAGAAATGTTACAATCTTAACGACGTCGTTAAATTTAAACGGTCCATTTAATAGTTTCATAGCTTCAAGAGGGGTTGTGCCTTTGTACATGAGTATCTCTCAGAGGTTTCCATTTTTTGATAACACGTTGGATATTGTTCATTCGATGCATGTTTTGAGTAATTGGATACCCGAAACATTGCTTCATTTTTTGTTTTTTGATGTTTATAGAGTTTTGAGGCCTGGTGGGTTGTTTTGGTTGGACCATTTTTTTTGTGTTGGGGGTCAATTGGAGATGGTTTATGGGCCCATGATTGAGAGTGTTGGGTTCAAGAAAGTGAAGTGGGTCACTGGGAAGAAGCTTGATAAGGGACCTCAATTTCAAGAAATGTATCTCTCTGCTTTGTTGGAGAAGCCATTCAAGGATTCTTGGTGAATTTCAATGTCTTCAAAAATCTAACCGGCTCAATGCGAGCCGTTTAAATTAGTTGAATCCCCCGGCATACATTAGTTTTTAAAATATTGGCCAATATTTCATCTCTCTAAATTTTTCTTGCAAAATGACTTTTTCTCCATCAAACATGGTCTATTGTCATTTTGAGTTTTGTGTATTTTTATGTCGCATATGCATTTCATAATTAGTTATTTTTGCTGACTTGTTTTGGTAACTTTTTTCAGTTAAATATATTTTACTTTATTATTATCTTTTATCAAAGTTATGGAAGAACTCAAAACTCATAAAACGTGTAGAAGTTGAACTATTTCTTGTAAGATATTAATTAAATATAGACGCATCTCAAAAAAATTATTTAATTACGACAAATAAAAAATATTAATTTGATTGTTAAAACTATTTTTTAATAAATTATGATCTTAAAAAATTTCTTAATAAAGATTAAAATGTCTTTAAAAAAATTTGTTTGGGATTTTTAAGAAATTATTACTATTATAGAACGAGGAGATAGTTTCTAGCAACTTGCCTAGAGAAGTCAATGATCATATGCATCTACATCATGCAGTGTGATCTTGGCGGGTCGTAAGAGGGTTCTTTTTATTGGAAGTTAAATATAATTCAAATGTTGTTGTTTTGGGCCAAATTAATTTAGTTTCACATTGTACCCCATATAAATACTTTTGTGTGTATAGTTTTAAAAACTAATGTCATTTTGATATACTAATGAAAATCAGAAAATAACTCTCTTCCATAATCTCTCTCTTTTCTCCATCATTTTCTAAAACACCACAATTTCAATTATCAATTTTCACCATTGATTCACTCTCCATTCTTGAAAGTGTTCCAACATTTGGCATCAAGAGCAAGGTTCAGATCCAATTCCGCTGCAATCATGTCCGTTTCCAATGACAAAATTCCTACCAACCTTCTAATTCTTGATTCGAAGAATTATGACAAATGGCACAAACAAATGAAAGTTTTGTTTGGATATCAAGATGTTCTTGATATGATTACCGATGGCATTACTCCTCTTGGTAAAGAGGCTACAGCAGCTCAAGAAGCGAAATTCAAGGAAGATAAGAAGAAAGACTACAAGGCCCTTTTCTTGATCCATTCTTGCGTCGATAGTGACAACTTTGAAAAATTTGGCGATTGCGACTCGGCGAAGACAGCTTGGGGTATTCTTGAGAAAGCTTATGCTGGTGCGAATAAGGCGAAGGTGGTGAGGTTACAAACTCATAAGCGGCAGTTTGAGTTACTTCAAATGGAAGACAAGGAAACGATTAACGATTACGTGACGCGTGTGACACGCTTGGGGAATCAAATGAAGTCGTGTGGTGAAGCCGTTTCCGAACAGAATTTTGTGTCGAAGGTATTGCGTTCTTTAACACCAAGATTCGATAATATTGTGGTGGCGATTGAGGAATCGAAGGATCTCAAGACGATGACGAAAGATGAACTTCAAAGTTCATTGGAAGCTCGTGAACAAAGGATGGACGAAAGAGGAAACAATAAAGCCAAAGCGGAAGTTGCTTTGCAAGCCCGTTTCAACGAGAAGAATAAGAAATCGAAAGGGAAATGGCCTTCTAGAGGAAAGAAAAACTTCCAGAATTTTGATGGAAAAGAGTCACAAAATTCAAGGAAAGGTGAGGGCAATTCCAAAGGTGGTGATCAAGACAACTACAAGACGTTCGACAAAAGCACCAAGAAGTGTTACAATTGTCAAAAGCTTGGGCATTTCGCAAGAGAGTGTAGAGCGAAACCAAAGGAGAATTATGCGGATGAGGCTAAGGTTGCTAGGCAAGACGTGGATTATGATAACACGGTTCTTGTAATGATCACGGAAGAGAACTACGACATCAAAGAGGTGATGGACAGCAACTGTGACAAGAGGAAGTTGCTGGACAGCAACTATTGCAGTGCAGAAAAATCTGCAATAACGCATTCGGAGAAAAGCGCAATGGTAACAGTTCGAGATGGAGTCCAAGGGAGAAATGAGTGGTACTTGGACTCAGGTTGTTCGACACATATGACGGGAAGAAAGGATTGGTTCGTGAAGATCAATCAAGCCACGCGAAGTAGAGTGAAATTCGCGGATGACACGACATTAGCGGCCGACAGTGTCGGTGATGTTTTGATCGTGAGAAGGGATGGTGGTCATTCCTTGATCAAAGATGTGCTGTACATTCCAGGAATCAAGTGTAATCTCTTGAGTATTGGCCAATTGCTTGAGAGGAATTACATGATTCGGATGGAAAACAAGGTTTTGCGCGTTTTGGACCAAAACGGTGTTTTGATCCTTAAGGCTCCTATGGCTGCCAATAGGACTTTCAAGATTGAGTTGGAAATCATGGAGCATAAGTGCTTAGCTACAGCGGCAAGTCGTGATGAATGGTTGTGGCACTACCGTCTTGGACATTTGAATTTTTGAGATCTCAACGCGTTGCAAAAGTATGAGATGGTGACTGGACTGCCTAGTATCAATATTCCAGCTGAGATATGTGAAGAGTGTATACAAGGGAAGCAACACAAGAATAGTTTCAGCAAAGATGCAGATCATAGGACTAAACATCAGCTTGAGGTGGTGTATTCCGATGTGTGCGGACCAATGCAAGTCAGTTCGTATGGAGGTAATCGATACTTTGTCACATTTATTGATGATTTTAGTAGGAAGCTATGGATTTATCTCATAAAGAGGAAGGATGAGGTGTTTGAGGTGTTCAAACGGTTTAAATCCATGGTTGAGCGGCAAGCGGTCACAAACTCAAAATTCTCAAAACTAATGCGGAGGCGAATTTACTTCGAGAGAATTGGGAAGTATTGTGATGATGAGGGTATAGTGCGTGAGGTTGTACCACCCTATACGCCTCAGCAAAATGGCGTGGCCAAGAGAAAAAATCGGACAATTATGAACATGGTGCGTAGCATGTTGAAAGGGAAGAATTTGCCGAAGGAGCTTCGGGGAGAAGTTGTTGCTACAGCCGCCTATGTGTTGAATAGGTGTCCTACAAAGAAGCTGGAAAAGGTGACTCCAGAAGAGGTATGGTCTGGATTCAAACCGAATTTGAGTCATTTGCGCGTTTTCGGTTCGGTAGCATTTCGACATATTCCGGAACAACTTCGAAAGAAGCTTGATGACAATAGTGAAATGATGTTGCTTGTCGGATATCATCCTACCGGAGGCTACAAGTTGTTTGATGTGAGTAGCAAGAAGATCGTAATTAGTCGAGATGTGATCGTTGATGAGATACGGCAGTTTGACAGCAATAAAACTGCCATATCAACTCAGGAAATCGATTTGCCAATCGATTTATGCCACAAAATTCGACATCCTAGAGCTACTGGTGAAGTGCCAATCGATTTTCCAATTGATTTATGCCACAAAAATCGACATCCTGGAGCTACTGGAGAAGTGCCAATCGATTCACCAATCGATTTTCTGTAGAAAAATCAGAATTTTGCCTCTGGAGAGGTGGAAATCGATTTACCAATCGATTGTCAGCAGGAAAATCAACATTCTGGAGCCTCTGGAAAGTTGGAAATCGATTTGCCAATCGATTTTCTGCAGGAAAATCAGAATTTTCAGCCTGCTGAAGGTGCTCTACAGCAACCTTTTAGAACCGAAATAGGTGAATCAAGTAGACTACCAACAAGGCGAAAAGGATTGCCTTAAAGACTCCGTGATTGTGAATTGTTCCAAGATAGCGAGATCAACAATGAGGGTGATCTTATTCATTTCGCTCTAATAGCTGAATCTGAACCGGTGAATACGGAGGAGGCATTAAGCGATCCAAAGTGGGTGTGTGCTATGAAGGAAGAGCTGGAATCAATTGAAAGGAACAATACATGGATGTTGGTTTGATGTAGCTAAATATCACTAGAAGGGGGGGTTGAATAGGGATTTTGCTGTTTAAAAATAATTTTCAAGAGATTGTAAAACTATCCTCTCGCTGAGGATGGCTAGCTCGAGGATGAGATTTTTCAAATCGTTAGATCTAAGTTGAGCAAAAGAGTAGGAGCAGAATATGAGGGACACACACACAATTTTATACTGGTTCACCCAAAGATGGCTACGTCCAGTCCTCACACCCTTGTGAGATTTCACTAACTTTCAAACAGATCGATCCTCAACCCGAGGATTATTACAAACCGTGTATTCTCAAGCTTCACCAAGCTTACAATCAATTTTCAAATATTTCCAAGCTTCACTCACTAGGAAATTACAAAGTAGTATGAGAGTGATTGATACTTAATACTTTCTCAAAGGATATACAAAGATATAGTGTAGGATCAAAAAAAGTAAGAAGTGAGGGTGTTTTGCTCTTGATAGCTTTAAGATACTTGATCTTTTTATGCAAGTGTGTTGTGTGTCTTCCAATGGAGAGCTTGTTTGCATTTTATAGAGATCCAAGCCCTTGATGACCGTTGGAGCTTATTTCAAACATTCCAAGTCTTTCATCATATTTACGGAAGTGCCATTACAGCCATCCTCACTTTTCTTGTAACTTGATCTTGACAAGTCCTTGTCAATTCTCTTTTATCAGCAATGCACAACTGTTATTTGACCATGTGAGCTGCATTTTTTGAAGACTTTAAGGTCTAGGTTGGTTTCACCTTTTGAGGTGATGTTGACAAGAGAGAGAAAGTTTAGCCTTTAAATTAGCCTTCACATGTGATCTTCCATTTTTGGCTTGTTTCAAGTTGCCTTTCTTCAACTTGACTTCTTTATGTATATATTCATGCAAACACATTTAATAGTCTGATTTTAGCCTTTGCACATGCTTGAAAAGTTGCTTTCAATTTTGCTGGCCTATCCTCTGCCTATTCTGCCATCCTCTGCATACTAGATTTAGATCTAGCTATTCTTGTCTTTTTCCTTTTGACCTTCTAACTTCTTTATTTCAAATACTTTTACTTTGACTTAGTTATATATTTCTTTAATGAATAAAAGCATTTGTACTGGTGAGGTCACAACTTGGGCAGATCTGGAGATTTTTCCACTTTGCAGCCCATCCTCGCGTGGTGTTCTTGATCATATGCAATCCTCACGTGGTTTTCCATCCTCAGGCCAGAATCATATTTTTCTTCTTTTTGCTTTAATGATTAATGACCTATTATCTTATATGAATACACTCAAGAGCACATGTTAGTCATTAACCACAATCATAATCTCTTAAGTAATTTTGTTATCATTAAAAATCAGTTGAGAGATTTTGTCTCAACAATCTCCCCCTTTTTGATGATGACAAAAATTCTTTAGATTATGATTTTAAATAAGACAAAGATAAAATGTTATGCTCCCCCTCAATTATATGTGTAATAATTTTTAAAACTAAAAATCATTACTCCCCCTAAATGTATGCCAAAGTGTTGAAATAACATGATTTTAACCATACATATGACATCATGATAATTAGATAATAATTTAAAGATTTGTTCAACAAAGCATAAACATGGGTTCATAAGCAACACAACAATTCAACTTAACAACACAATAATTAAACAGTTTTAACAGCATGAACCCAAAGCAACTAGATAATCAAAAAACATAATCACTAAACATAATTATAAAAACATAATCATTCTCTCCCTGAATTTGGCAGCAACAAAAAGAAACATCAACTAAATTAGACTGATGAGGATGGTTCATCTGATGAGGATGAAGGAGATGGAACATCAGAGGGTGGCTGGGCTGGTAGCTCATGAGGATGATCTCCAGGAGCAATAGTAGGGACCAAGTGTTTGGTAACCCATTCAAGGATAAGGCCAAACTGAACCAAAGTGGTCGGTTCCTTCATCACGTATCTCAAGAATTTGACACAGAATGGTGGGATTTATTTTCATATGAACTCCTTTCAATACCATACTAAAACTAGTGGAGTATTTTGAGCCATTTGCAGCAGCATAGAATGCCCGTACTAGGCGAGGATATTGAGGCTCATTGATTTTGAAGAATGAAGTCCATTCGAGTTGTTCAACCATTTCTTCCACATTAAATCCACCTTGTTTGATGTCAGTAAGATCAATGATTTTACCATTTACAACGGATTTGTTTTGCCACTTCAAAACATAATTATTTTCTATATTAGCCGAATTAAACAATGAGGTAATATCAGAAATTTTGAGCGATGAAGATGGGGGTTTTGGAGAAAAAGGTTTAACCTTTTTGGGAATTGAGGCTTTGGATATGGATTTCTTAGGAGTGGGTTGTTGTGGAGGTTCAGCAGAGAGAGATGTATCTGAATCATCAGAGTGGATGATATGAACAGTATTGTCTTGAGGGATCGCCTTATTTGATGAAACGACTCCAGATATGATTATGGAGGAACGCCTAATTGGAGTTGATGAGGATGAGTTTTTGGCAGTCTTTTTAGTGAAAGAGGGAGAAGAGGAACTTTTGGAGGGTTGCGAAGAAGGGATGGTGTTCAAACAGGTTCCTTCAGAATGTGTTTCTTCATGATATTCTGAATCAGTGCTTGAATAAACCTCTGGATTTTCTTCTGGTTCACGATGGTTGGTTTTTCATTTAGCAGTCATTTTGATTCGAGCCATTGATAGGAAGTGGTGTGGGAAGTAACTGCTGGGTGAAGAAGATTTTTCTGAACAGATGGTTTATGAGAGAAAGTAGTAGAGGATGGGAATCATATAGATGAGGATGGGAGATGAACGGGAAGAACGTGTGAGGAAACGTGTGAAGAGACGTTAGGAGACAGAGAAATTTAATGCGCCGTTTGCCTAGGAAGCTAGTGAGATGACAGATTGGATGGCTGAGTCACGCGGCCGTAAATGCATTCAATGCATGGCGTGAAACACGGAGGCATGCGCCACGCGTGCTGCCCAATGAGAAAGAAGGCGTGCCACTTTTCTCTAGGTTGTCAAGTCATGGGACGTTTCACTAAACAGAACATTCCGTCCTCTGGTGGTTTTCCTATCCTCACATGCCTAACTAAAAATGTAAATACTTATTTAAAATAGCAACAAATATTTACAAATTATAATAATATAATAAAAACTATAATTATATAATAAAGATTATAATAATATAATAGAGGGATATGACCAAGATAAATCAATTAATTTTAGACAAATTAAGAATTGAAAGTTCATCCAAGATCTTTTTGAACCTATCCTCTTGGAGAGGTTTGGTAAAAAATATCTGCTAATTGATTTCAGTGTCAATAAAAATCAGTTCTAAATCCCCTTTTTGCACATGATCTCTTATAAAATGATGTTTAATTTCAATGTGTTTAGATCTAGAATGTTGAATGAGATTTTTAGAAAGATTTATTGCACTTGTATTATCACAGAGGATGGGAATTTTTGCGTACCTTAGCGAGCAATCCTCAAGCAGATTTTTTATCCAGAGTAGTTGTGAACAACATTGGGCGGCTGATACATACTCTGCTTCAATAGTTGAAAGAGCAATGGTACTTTGTTTTTTGCATGACCAACTTATTAGGGATTTACCAAGAAATTGGCAAGCACCACTTGTGCTTTTTCTTTCAACTTTGTCTCCCGCGTAGTCGGCATCACAATAAGCTATGAGGTCAAGATTGGAACATTTCTTGTACCAAATTCCCAGATTTATAGTGCCAACAAGGTATCTAAAAATCCTTTTTACAGCTGTGAGATGAGATTCTTTAGGAGAGGACTGGAATCTTGCACAAAGACCAACTGCAAAGACTATGTCCGGTCTGCTTGCTGTTAAATACAACAAGGATCCTATCATCCCTCTATATTCTTTTTCAGAGATTGGAGTTCCTTCATCATCTTTGTGGAGTGTGGAGGATGGGTGCATAGGAGTTCTCATACTTTTGGATGAACTCATGTTGTATTTTTTGAGCAAATCCTTGATGTATTTTTCTTGTGATATAAAAATACCATCCTCTCGTTGTTTGATTTGTAAACCAAGGAAGAATTTCAATTCCCCCATCATACTCATCTCAAACTCACTTTGCATGAGATTTGAGAAATCTTTACACATTTTTTCATTTGTGGATCCAAATATAATGTCATCGACATATATTTGAACAATCAATAAATCCTTTTCAAGTGTTTTCTTGAAAAGAGTAGTATCAATCTGTCCTCTAATGAATCCATTTTTCTTTTAGAAAAGAACTTAACCTCTCATACCAAGCTCTAGGAGCTTGCTTTAAACCATAAAGAGATTTAGAGAGTTTGAACACATGGTTTGGCCGCTTCTCATCCTCAAACCCAGGAGGTTGACGAACATACACTTCTTCATTTAAGAATCCATTCAAAAAGGCACTATTCACATCCATTTGAAATAGTTTTATACCTTTATGAGTAGCATAAGCTAAGAGGATTCTTATTGCTTCAAGTCTTGCTACGGGTGCAAACGTTTCATCATAATCTATTCCTTCTTGTTGATTGTACCCTTGTGCCACTAGTCTTGCTTTATTTCTAATGACTTCTCCATCCTCATTTAGTTTGTTTCTAAATATCCATTTAGTTCCAATAATAGATTTGTCCAGAGGATGGGGTACAAAATTCCATACCTTGTTTCTTTCAAATTGTGAGAGTTCTTCCATCATAGCTTCAACCCATGATTTGTCACCAATAGCTTGATCAATTGTCTTGGGTTTAACTTGTGATATCATGACCATGTTGGAAGTATTTTCCCTTAGAGAGTTTCTGGTTCTCACACCATCTTCAGTATTTCCAATGACTAGATCTAGAGGATGATGCGTGACTGTTTTCCATCCTCTTGGAAGTTTCTGAGAGGTTGGGTCAGACTCATCCTCTGCGTGAGGACCAGGTACTTGAGAGGATGATTTTTCATCTTCTTCATCCTTATCCATTTTCTCTAAACACAAGTCATCAAACTCATCAAAAATAACATGCATGAATTCCTCCACATTTTGAGTCCTAAGATTATATATTCTATAACCTTTTGACGTTGTGGAGTATCCTAGAAAAATTCCTTTATCAGATTTTGGATCAAACTTTCCCAAATTTTCTTTATTATTTAGAATGTAGCAATAACATCCAAATATGTGAAAATAGGAAATATTTGGTTTTCTCCCTTTCCATAATTCATATGGAGTTTTGTTTAAAAATTTTCTAATGGATGTACGATTTGAAATATAACAAGCGGTGTTAATGGCTTCGGCCCAAAAATATTTTTCAATATTGGCTTCATTTAAAATAGTTCTAGCTATTTCTTGTAAAGTTCTATTTTTCCTTTCAACAACCCCATTTTGTTGGGGAGTTCTTGGACAAGAAAAGTTGTGAGAAATACCATTTTCTTCACAAAGATTTTTAAAAGATTCATTTTCAAATTCACCTCCATGGTCACTTCTTACCGAGACAATTTTTGAACCTTTTTCATTTTGAATCTTTTTGCAAAAATGGTGGAATGCCTCAAAGGCTTCATCTTTGTGTTTTAAAAATAGAACCCAAGTAAAACGAGAAAAATCATCAACAATTACAAAGCAATATCTTTTTCCACTAAGACTTGGAGTTTTGATAGGACCAAAAAGATCAATGTGAATAAGTTCAAGAGGATGATTTGTTGAAACAAAGTTTTTAGAGTGAAAACTACTTTTAACTTGTTTTCCTTTCACACAAACTTTGTCTTTTTCAAAATTAATTTTTGGAAGACCTTTTACTAATTCTAAATTTGCTAATTTAGAAATAGTGTTTAAGCTTGTGTGACCGGCTCGTTTGTGCCAAATCCATTTATCTTTTCCAATAGAGACAAAACAAGATTCAATGGGTAAATCATCAAGATAAAGTTCATATAAATTCTTTTTTCTAAATCCGGAAAAGAAAACTCTACCCGAGGATGAGTGTTTAACCTCACATAGAGCAGGCTTAAAAATAACTTCAAAACCACTGTCACATAATTGACTGATGCTTAGCAAGTTATGTTTTAAGCCATCCACATATTGAACATTTTCAATTTTTGCAGAATTATTCTTACCAATAATACATGTTCCTTTTATTTGAGCTTTATCGTTATTACCAAATGTGATTGATCCTCCATCCTTTATCTCCAATGACATGAAGCAATGCTTATCTCCCGTCATATGCCTTGAGCAACCATTGTCCAAGTACCAAGGCTTTCTTTTGTTGATTAGAGGATGAACCTGTTTTAGAGTTTCAAAGAGACTTAGGTACCCATATAGCTTTGGGTCCTTGTTGGTTAGTTTTTCCTCTTTTGAGGACATTCCTTTTATAATGGCAAATAGAATCATGGTGCCCATGTTTACCACAGAATGAGCATGCTGCCTTTTCATTGTTAGCTTTCTTCTCAGCATGACAAATTTTGGAAGTATGCCCAAGTTTTTTGCAAAAGGTGCATTTAGGCATATCCTCTCGTTTTTTAGGCAAGAAAAAAATTTCATATAATTTTTGTTTTTGAGAGCCTTTAAAACCAATTTCAGCCTTGTCAAATATTTCAGATTGGGACCCCATTATCTTTTGAAATGTTTCTGTAGATTTGACAAAGTTGGAAATATCATTTTTTAGTTCCCTAACCTCTGTTTTCAAAATTTCCTTTTTTGTATCCTCGTCAGGAGGATGAGTTTCAACTATTTTAAGAATTTTTTGTTTCTCAGAATTTTGAAAGTGAGATTGCTGTAAATCTTGAATGATTTTAACATATTCATCATTCTTTTTTTGTAGCTCCTCATTTTGTTTCTTTATCTCAACAAGTTGGTTTTTTTGAAACATGCATTTTTGAGATAAAGTGTATGAGTCATTTAAAAGGCTATCAAATTCAATTTCTAATTTTTCACAATTAGGACATAGATCAGAAATACTTACCTTTTCATTTTCTGATTTTGCCATGAGACATAGGTTGGCCTCTTTTTCCTTTTCTTGCTCCGAGGATGACTCATCACTATCATCCCAAGTGATCATCATGGATTTGTTTTTGTATGGAAATTTTTTAGAGTTCCTTTTGTTGAGAGGACACCCAGTTTTATAGTGTCCCATCTTGTTGCATCCATAACAAGTTATTTGACTTTTGTCAATTTTTTCTTTTTGAGGAGGTCCTATGTTCTGTCCTCTTCTGTTTAACATCCTCTAGATTTTTTTGGAGATCGGAACAAGGTCATCCTCATCCTCAGACAGAGGATACTCTGTGTTTTCCTTTGTTATGACATCTTCATTCTTCTTGGAGGATAAGCTTTCTGTTTGGCTGGTTTTTAGAGCAATCATTCTTCCTTTTTTATTTGGTTTATCAGCTAACAACAATGGTTCATGAGCTCTTAGAGTTCCCACCAAATCTTCTAATTTCATGTTGGTCAAATCTCTTGCTTCTGTAATGGCAGTTACCATTGGCCTCCATTCTTTTGGTAAACTTCTTAGAATTTTTCTTATCCTTTCTTGAACGGAGTATACCTTTCCAAGAGATCTCAAGTTATTCAATATGATGGTTAACCTTGAGAACATTTCATCAATAGTTTCATCCTCCTTCATTTTGAATAGTTCGAAGTCTCTTACTCCCCTATCTATCCTTGCTTCTTTTACATGGCTTGATCCTTCATGATGGATCCTTAGAGTATCCCAGAGCTCCTTAGCGTTTTTGCACTCTTCAACTCTATCATATTCTTCCCTGCTCAAAGCACACGTTAGAAATAAATGAGCTTTAGAGTTTAGGAGTACCTTTGCATTTTCATCCACCGTCCATTGTGCTTGAGGTTTTTCATCGGAGGTTGCATCTTTGTTGTTGGTTCTAATGACATGAGTTCCATTTTCCACCACAGACCACATGTTGTTGTCTTGTGATATGAGAAATAGCCTCATCTTACCTTTCCAGTGATAGTAATCTGTACCATCAAAGTAGGGAGGTCGGCTGGATGATCCTCCTTGAGGAATATACTTAGCTTTTGACATTTTTCTTTTTGGATCTTTTTCTCTTACACTGTTAGGTGTAATTTTTAGAGAACCTTGCTCTGATGTCAATTGATGTAGCTAAATATCACTGGAAGGGGGGGTTGAATAGGGATTTTGCTGTTTAAAAATAATTTTCAAAAGATTGTAAAACTATCCTCTCGCTGAGGATGGCTAGCTCGAGGATGTGATTTTTCAAATCGTTAGATCTAAGTTGAGCAAAAGAGTAGGAGCAGAATATGAGGGACACACACACAATTTTATACTGGTTCACCCAAAGATGGCTACGTCCAGTCCTCACACCCTTGTGAGATTTCACTAACTTTCAAACAGATCGATCCTCAACCCGAGGATGATTACAAACTGTGTATTCTCAAGCTTCACCAAGCTTACAATCAATTTTCAAATATTTCCAAGCTTCACTCACTAGGAAATTACAAAGTAGTATGAGAGTGATTGATACTTAATACTTTCTCAAAGGATATACAAAGATATAGTGTAGGATCAAAGAAAGTAAGAAGTGATGGTGTTTTGCTCTTGATAGCTTTAAGATACTTGATCTTTTTATGCAAGTGTGTTGTGTGTCTTTCAATGGAGAGCTTGTTTGCATTTTATAGAGATCCAAGCCCTTGATGACCGTTGGAGTTTATTTCAAACATTCCAAGTCTTTCATCATATTTACGGAAGTGCCATTACAGCCATCCTCACTTTTCTTGTAACTTGATCTTGACAAGTCCTTGTCAATTCTCTTTTATCAGCAATGCACAGCTGTTATTTGACCATGTGAGCTGCATTTTTCGAAGACTTTAAGGTCTAGGTTGGTTTCACCTTTTGAGGTGATGTTGACAATAGAGAGAAAGCTTAGCCTTTAAATTAGCCTTCACATGTGATCTTCCATTTTTGGCTTGTTTCAAGTTGCCTTTCTTCAACTTGACTTCTTTATGTATATATTCATGTAAACACATTTAATAGTCTGATTTTAGCCTTTGCACATGCTTGAAAAGTTGCTTTCAATTTTGCGGGCCTATCCTCTGCCTATTCTGCCATCCTCTGCATACTAGATTTAGATCTAGCTATTCTTGTCTTTTTCCTTTTGGCCTTCTAACTTCTTTATTTCAAATACTTTTACTTTGACTTAGTTATATATTTCTTTAATGAATAAAAGCATTTGTATTGGTGAGGTCACAACTTGGGCAGATCTGGAGATTTTTCCACTTTGCAGCCCATCCTCGCGTGGTGTTCTTGATCATATGTCATCCTCACGTGGTTTTCCATCCTAGGCCAGAATCATATTTTCCTTCTTTTTGCCTTAATGATTAATGATCTATTATCTTATATGAATACACTCAAGAGCACATGTTAGTCATTAACCACAATCATAATCTCTTAAGTAATTTTGTTATCATTAAAATCATTTGAGAAATTTTGTCTTAACATGGTTGACTTACCGAAAGACAAAAAGGCTATTGGTGTGAAATGGGTCTACAAAGGGAAAGCGAATCCGAAAGGTGAAATAATCAAGCACAAAGCTCGATTAGTTGCAAAGGGATTTCTGCAAAAAGAATGGATAGATTTTGATGAGGTATTCGCATCGGTAGCAAGACATGAAACCATCCGGTTAGTTGTTGCGATAGCTAATAACAACAGCTGGCCGTTATATCAAATGGACGTCAAATCGATATTTTTTAATGGTCCACTTAATGAGGAGGTCTATGTTGGACAGCCACCTAGTTTTGTGATTAAAAATCAAGAGACAAGGGTCTTCAAGTTAAGGAAGGCACTCTATGGTTTGAAGCAAGCGCCAAGAGCTTGGAACAAACACATAGATGGTTTTCTTATAGACATTGGTTTCAAGAAGTGCGTTTCTGAACATGGTGTTTATGTGAAGTCGGATGCAAGCGAATGAGTAATCATACTTTGTCTTTATGTGGACGATTTATTGATTACGGGCAGCTGTGAAAGTTACATTTCAAAGTTCAAAGAAGAGCTTACGAGGGAGTTTGAAATGACTGATCTTGGCACAATGAAATACTTCTTAGGCATAGAATTCCAAAAGACAAAGTTGGGACTGCTCATGCATCAAAAGAGGTGTGCAATGGAGATCTTGAAGAGGTGTGATATGGAGCATTGCAATGCTGCCACAACACCAGCCGAGGCACGTTTGCAGCTGTCCAAGAGTGAAGATGAGCAAGATGTGGATCCTACTCAATATCGGAGATTGATAGGATCATTGCGTTACTTGTGCAATACGCGGCCAGATTTAGCGTTTAGTGTCGGTATTGCAAGTAGGTTCATGGAGAGGCCGAAGGTATCACACTTGGCAGCAGTTAAGAGGATACTTAGATATGTGAAAGGTACTCTTGGCTGTGGAATTTTATTTCCTGCAAGTGACATGGGAAAAAGTTGCGAATTACTCGGATACACTGACTCCAATTGGTGCGGAGATAAGGACGATCGGAAATCAACGGCCGGTTATGTTTTTATGTTCGGAGGGGCACCAATCTCTTGGTGTTCTAAAAAGGAGCCGGTGGTTGCTCTCTCTTCTTGCGAGGCGGAGTATATCGCAGCTTCTTTATGTGCATGTCAAGCTGTGTGGCTAGTGAACCTGCTGCGTGAGCTGGACAGCAACACGAGAGGAGCTATTCTACTGTTGATGGACAATGTTTCAGCCATCAACCTTGCTAAGAATCTCATAACACATGGGAGGAGCAAGCATATTGAGATGAGGTTTCATTATTTGAGGGAACTAGTGAGTTCCGGACAGTTACGTTTGGGGTATTGCAAAAGCGAAGAACAAGTTGCAGATTTGTTGAAGAAAGGCGTTACGAATGAGGTTTTCAACAAACTTGTGATGAAGCTAGGCATGAAGAATGTGGAGCATTTGAATTAAGGTGGTGTATTGGAAGTTAAATATAATCCAAATGTTGTTGTTTTGGGCCAAATTAATTTGGTTCCACATTGTACCCCATATAAATACTTTTGTGTGTATAGTTTTAAAAACTAATGCCATTTTGATATACTAATGAAAATCAGAAAATAACAATTTCATAATCTCTTCCATAATCTCTCTCTTTTCTCCATCATTTTCTAAAACATCACAATTTCAATTATCAATTTTCACCATTGATTCACCCTCCATTCTTGAAAGTGTTCCAACACTTTTCCCCCTTCCTTCGGAATGCATGTCTTGTATGCAATTTGCAATCCTACAATATAATGAAAATGTTATCAAATTTCACATTCCAATATTCATACCGCAGAAGCAACACCTCCTAATATTCTTCAAATGTTAAAAAAAATCAACCATTAGCTCAAACCTTCCTCCCACATGGTCAAAAAAAAAACACACTCTCTTACTCTCTCTTATTCTCATCAAAATGAGAAAATAATAAATTGAGATGATACATAATGTTAATAAGATGATATAATTTCAAAAATAGAATGTAATATTGTATTTGAAATTGAAAAAAATAGTTTTTTTTAAGACAAATTATTTTTGTGTAAATATAACATTTAAAATTAAAATGAAATTAGTGTGGTAAAATATAAAAATTTATAATGGTCTAAAACATAGATGCGACCATGTAGGAGAATTAAATTTAAACCGTTCAATATATATATATATATACTCTTATTTTCTTAAAAAAAAATATATTTTTAAAACCAAAAAAGAAAATAAATTCAGTAGTTGTACTTTCCAATTAAGTGAGATTTCTAAGAAGATTTTTTTTCTCAATTTGAAGTTGCATTTTGAATTTTTAAATACTGATTTATATTTTGTTTAAAATTAGAATATTTTGGTGTTTAATTATAAAAGAAAATATTTGATTTTAAATAAAATAATATTTAAAAAAAATGTCATTGAAAAAGTATAACATATTAAAATATTACGAAACTAAAAATGATTTTCTAATTTTATTTTAGAACAAAATTGATTGATCACAGTTAAAATGGCCTAAAATTTAGAGATCACCGTAGTAGAATTAAATTTAAACTGTGGATATACTATTATATATATATCCTTATTTTCTTACAAAAATATTTTTTTTAAACATTTTATTAAAAAAGTACTATTTTATATTTTGTTCCAAATTGAAATATTTTAGATTTTTAAAAAACAATATTAAAAAAGTCATTTAAAAAAAGAAAAACTGTAAATAATCATTAAACAAAAATGTTATTTCATAATCTATTAGACATATTTGTATATTTTGGTAGATCAATACAATACCCTCTTAATCGTTTTTTTTTTGGTTGTATTTTGTTTAAATAAGTAATTTTTTTACATATATTTAGTTTTTCATTTATATTTTTGATTTTGTCGTCTTTGTGCAGTGCTATATTTGTTTATCGTTTTGATACGACATTTCGTTTTTTTGTCTTGATGCAATGTTATTTGGTTTATATTGACATATCAACTTTGATCAATTGTAAGATTTTGACATCATCAATATTACAATTTTAAATGAATAAGTATTCAAAACACTTCAATTTTATTATTTTTGCATACTGTCAAATTTGTAGATATTTTACGGTTTTACGCTATTAACTTGAATGTTATAAGTTTATTCATGAATTTATCATTTTTGATTTTTACAATTTTAAATTGTAATATTTTTAATTAATTTAATTTCTGTCAATTTAAATGAATAAATATTATTTTTTTAATAAAAAAAATCAGACACATTTGTATAATTAATGAATTTTTAAAAAAAAATTGAAAAACCAGAAAAACTTAGCGTGTATTTAATAATTCTTCTTGCATGGTCCACTATAAGATTTGGACTAGCCTAATCCTCACCCCAAGATTAAATATCATAACTCATAACTTTGAGGTATTTTTTCTAGCACCAATAATGTTTGGAAGTATACAAAATACATAATTTTGAGACTTTTGAGAAGATTTAAGATGAAAAAAGAAATTTTTTAACCTTCAAATCAAAATTAAGATAGACAAAGTGGGTTGGTCTCTCTTGTTATACCATCAATCCATCTAAAAAAGACAGTGGATTGAAACCTCTACCGTCTCAACTTGTGTTGGTTTGGCGAGTTGGGCCACCACACTTTTTCTTTTTTTAATTCATATATTACAAAAAAAAAAGAAAAGATTACATCAATCTGTCAACTCTAATGCAAAAAAATTGAATAATATTAATTTTAAAGTTAAATAAATTTTCAGTCTTTATTTAAAAATTCTCAATTTTTTAATTCTAAAAATTTTTATCATTCATTTTTAATTTTTATTTTAAAAAAATTATAAAAAATAAATATTTTTAATCCCTAAAAATTCTTATAAAATCAAAATATCAAAAATATGTGTATAAAATTTTTAAAGATTAAATTTAAAATGTAATAATTTTATAGGAATTAAAACATATTTAACCTTTAACTTTATTATTGACACGTGCATTAACAAGTTAGCAACAACCCAAACAATAAATCTACAAACTATTTAAAAATGGTCTATACCCTAATTAAGACTCAAATGACTTTATGTCTAAACCAACAAATATAACTAATAAAGTAAAAAATCAAACCAAAAACAAATCAAAAGAAAGTATGTCAAGTTCGTTTATCAGCTTTATTTGCTGGTTGAAATAGAAGGTCATTTACCTATTTTTAAATGACATGTAGATTTGTCGATCATAAAGTCAGAAGAACATTAAACTATCACCACTGATAATCCTCGAAACACCTCGAATCTACCTCTATTTAGTACTAATAACGCAGTATTATAATATAAAAAGGAATCTTTAACACTTGACAATAAGAATGTTTAAAATCTGCACATAAAAATAGATATCTTCAAAGCTAAGTGATCACATTGAAACTGAAAATCAATCAATAACATTCCCATTTCATAACATGGCTTCTAATAGTAACCATAATCCAAAATCAAAAACCATAACCGCTAATTTAATCTTCATTTCCCTCCTTTTTTTCACAAACCTTATAACACTATTTGTTTCCTCCACCTATTATTCATCCACGTGTACACCAAATTTCACAACAATCACTATCGCCGAAGATGATAGCAACAACCTTCCACTGGAATTTCTTGCCTCCACGTCACCAAAAAAACTCCCACTCGGCCCCAACCGTAATTTCAACTTCGACACCATTAACCTTCACGCCGCTATCATTACTAGAGTAGAAGTTATCATTACTCGATTTGACGTAGAGACCTTAAAGAGAAGAAAAAAGTCAAAATTAATTATTGGTTGTGATAGAGATGGAAAATATAGGTCAAATAAAAATAACACATGTACTTCAACTAAAAGGTGTGGTTGTCCGTTTAAACTTAGATCGAGACCATTGAAAAACGCTGAAGAATGGATTATTAGTTTAATGTGTGGACTTCACAATCATGAGCTGACAAAATATGTTGACGAGCTGATAAAATATCACATTGCACCAAAACACATCTTTGAGAGATCGAGATACAGAAAATGTGACTAATATCTATCAAATTTACAAGCGACGAAGTACATACAAGAAGAATTTGAAAGGACCTAGAACTGATATGCAACATTTATTGAAGTTATTTGAAGCTGAGAAGTATACTTGTTGGAGTATGACTCATGGAGACTCCAACGCTGTGATAGACATGTTTTAGACACACCCAGATTCCATAACTTTGTTGAACATGTTCCCTCTTGTATTGATCATGGATAACACCTACAAAACCAACAAGTATAGGTTACCATTGTTTGAAATTGTTGGTGTAACTTCAACTGGGTTGACATTTAATGTTGCATTTACTTATATGGATTTTGAATGTCAAGACAACTTTTGTTGGGAATTGGAGAAGTTAAAAGAGTTGTTTGTTTCAAACACCACATTTCCTCAGGTGATTGTGACTGGCATAAAACTTGTTTTAATGAATGCAATTGAAGTTGTATTTCTATCTTCAAACAAATTTACTTTGTCAACTTCATATTAACAAAAATATTGGAGTCAAATGCAAACGATATATATAAAAGAAAGATATGTTGGAACCCATTCTTGAGTACAAGGAACTTTTGCAAATGTTTGAGCAAACATGTGTCGATAATATTATTTTCTTTGACTATGTCCGAGACTTATTGTTGAATCCTCATAAGAAAAGATTTGTTGAAGCATGGACCAATCGAGTATTGCATCTAGGAAATACTACGACAAATAGGTACGTCATTAAAACTTTTTATTTTGTATTATATTTATGCTTTATATAGGATTAAACATGCATGATATAATTTTTATTGAAATAATATCAAATATATTTTTTGTTTGAATATTAGGGTTGAGTCTGCTCATTGGTCATTGAAGAAATTTTTGGAACACAATAAAGGAGATTTCTGTAAGGCATGTAATGGTATCAATAACATGTTGAAGTTCTAAATTATTAAGATAAAATGTTCATTTGAGATAAGTAAGTGCCGTAAAGAGCATATACACAACAATCCATTATATGAGAAATTAACTTGGGTTGTATCCAAGAAAGCCTTAGCTGATATTGTTCATGGATACAAGAGAGTCATCTATGTCGGTAACGACAAAGGTGCTTGTTGTTGTATACTTAGAAACACTCATGGATTACCTTGTGCATGTGAGTTGGCACGATACAAGCTGGAAGGTGTTCCAATCGCATTAGATGTTGTTCATATACAATGGAGGAAATTAACCATGAATAGTGATCAAGAGGAAGAAAAGTTGGCAAATGATTCAGAGTTGGACATTACATCGGAGATGCATATAATTTGGAAAACATGGAAAACACTTAAATGTTGCTGGAAGGATGGCATTAAAGAGCAAGTTGTGTGAAATAGCATATCCAAAGACAACATCAATGTGTGCACTACTGGATAAGATCAAAACAAAATGTGGTGTTAAGAGTAAAAAAGGCAATAAGCCGAAGTGATTTGACGTCTATCGTGACCCTTCATACTTTGAGCATGTTGATACTCAAGTCTCCCAGCAAGCATCCAAACAAGTCTCCCAACAAACATCCAAAGAACTCTCTCAGCAAGCACCTATGACGTGTCAAGTTAGAAAATATTTCGACGAGTGTCCTTCTTTAATTCATCTATATTTTGAAAACATAGTTAATGTTAAAGCAGATGGAAACTGTGGATATCGTGTTATTGCTGCTTTACTTGGTCATAGTGAAGAATACTAGAGCATTGTGCGTCGGCAATTATATACAGAGATTATGTCCAAACCTGATTTATATGATTCATTATTCAAGGAACATTTGCAAGAAGTAACAAACTTTTTACTTGTAACTGAGTTGGAAAACCAAGCCAACGAGAAGTGGATGAGCATTCCTGATATGGGTTACGTGATAACAACAAAATATAATCTCGTGCTTGTTACATTGGGAAAAATATCATCCAATCTGCTTCGTTGTAGGCAGTGTATTATCTCTAAATAGTCATATAAAACAACAAGCGCAACTGATCCCCATGCCCATTTACCACAAGTATCAAGGTCTTGAAATAGAAACAAATATTTTGCAGATACAAGTGTAAAACTTTTATCAACTAGAATGGTACACCCTACCAAATGAAGTAGGTATGCCCTCGCTGTACAGTCATATCGTCCTTCATGAAGTTGCTAAAAAATACAGCTTTCAACCACTTAAAACTATATGAGGCACCTATATTGGTCATAGTTTCAATTACAGCTTCATCATAAGCAACTCCTAATAACTCAACATCAACAACAATTGCCAAATCTTCATTGACATTAGCGAGAGGTGTGAAAAACTCTCGATAACATGGGATGCTCAAAAGACCCATAATATCGTCAAGAGTAATAGTCATTGCACCAAATGACATGTGAAATGAGCTAGTTTATGTATGTCATCTCTTAGCAAAAGTAGATATCAGATTACCGTCAATCATGTGCAAACTACATCTTCGTAGAAGACGTAATCTAGATATAGTAATCCAATGATCTATATGAGAAGGTAATACATATATGATATCAATGAATTTGTCTTGTTTTTTGTCATTTGAAACAACTTTTAAGACACGTATATCATGTTTAATTAAAAACAACACACAATAACTTATAATCTAAATATACAATAATTTTATTAAAATCAGCGTTGTAATAACCTATACTACAAATATATTAAAATAAACATATTTTTGCTATATTATAATTTATAATAAAATAAATTATTTACTAACTTGTCCATTCCACACATTATTTGCAATATGGTGCTCATAATCCTTAAAGACAGAAAGATCGTAAGGACCTCTATGAAATATAGGTTCTTCAGGTTGTTGATGATGCTTGGGTTCAAACTGGTGTTGCTGATCATGTTCATCATCAAACGCATGATCTTGCTGGTGTTGTTGATCTTGTTCTTCATCAAACACATGATTTTGTTCAAACTCATGCGCCTCCATTTCTTCGTTCCTATTTCTTCTTTTTTCAACTGCAACTCTCCTATTTGACTGTGTAGGAGGTCGAACTCGAGAATGTTCAACATCTGTTTTTGCTCCTCTGGTCCTCACTAAAAAAATTGAATGAAAAAAAATGTAAAAAATTATGCAAAAAAATAAAAAAAATTAAAATTGCACCTGAAATTTCAGTGAGAAATGAAATTTCTAGTGAACATACCAGAAATTTGAAATTTACAGTAGTTATAAATCAATACCGAAAATTTCATTTTTGAAATTTCCACTGGTGGTATTCCCGAAAAATTCAAAAATAAAATTTCCGGTGTTGATTTTAACAACCAAAAATTTCATTTCTCGTGAAATTTTCAATAAAAAAATAAATTTACCGGTACTCACTTTTCTGAAAATTTCAATTGTTAGAGTTATGAATGATTTTTATTTATTTTTTGATTTTTACTATTTTATTAAAGGTATTTTAGATATTTCAATCAAAAGAATTTAAATGAGGAGTATATGGTTAAGCAGAGTACAAAAGACATCTTTCCTAATTTTTTGTGGGTTGGGGATCCATTGGAGATGGTTTATGGGCCCATGATTGACTTATTATTAAATTTTTATATAATTAAAGTATTGTTTGTTTAAAAAAAAACTTTAAAAGAAAACAAATGTAAAATCCTAAAAAATACAGTCACATCACTCAATGATTTGTTAGTTTATTATTCAGCATCACAAATCAGATAAAAATTCTAAAATATAAATTTGTAAAGAAACAAAAATCAAAGATTGGAGGACTTTATTTTAAATTTTAAAATAAAAAACAAAAATGGTGTATATGTAAAAATATGAAGACTAACTTTGCATTTAAAAATAATAATAATAATAATAATAATAATAACAATAAGAATAATAACAATAATAATAATAATAATAATAATAATAATAATAATATAATAATAATAATAATAATAATAATAATAATAATAATAATAATACTATAATAATAATAATAATAGTAGTAGTAGTACAAACCTTTTACCATCCCATATTCTCAAGAAACAAAATTAGTACAAACCCCATGTTAAAAAATCAACTCTTTTTTGAACTATCCAAAAGACCCAAAAACTTCCGCTTTTGTTTTGTTGATGTGTTCAAGGGAAAAAAGACATTTTTTTGTTTTTTGACATTGACAAAAAACCAGAAATTTTTCAGAAAATTTAGTTATTTTTTGCTATGAAGGAGTTTCCTTCTTGTTTTGGGGAAAATGGTGTTCAGGTTGCTGATTCATCAAGTACCACAACAAGAGCATCTCAAAATGCTGTTACTTGTGTTTATCAATGCAGATTAAGAGACCATTCTTGTTTGATCACAGTTTCATGGACAAAAACTCTGTTGGGTCAAGGCCTAAGTGTTGGAATTGATGATTTGATCAACCATTGTCTCTGCAAAGTTGAAATCTCAAAGAGAAAAGGGTCAAAGAATTTAGAGGTTCAATTTGGTAAAGTTGAGATCTTTTGGGACTTTAGTTTCACTTAATTTTTTAAATTTTATATTTTAAATTATATTTATTTATATTATTAATCTTTAAAATATATTAAATTACACATTTATTTTAAAATTAATTTTTTTTCTTTCAATTAGTGTCATAAATTAACTGTCAAAGTTATTTTATATGTAAAAAAAGTTTATGCTAATCTTTATTATCTTGTTTTCATACACATGTTTAAATTAACGTAGACAAACAAAATTTATTTAAAAAGTTTGATAAATATTTTCTTCATGACTTCCAAACAATCCGTCCGTCCAATTTGCTCCCCGTCACTTGCCCTTACCACCGTCCAGATGGATGAAAATGAATCTACTTTTAAACTTATCGATCGGAACAGGCCTGTCCGATACTACTTGCATCCATGGGAAGGCCATCCTCTACGGTCGAAATCCCTCACCAACGCCATCGACACAACGATCGCCGCACACCTGACTCCGATGTCTCCGACTATCGCCGACGCCGTAGCCCTAGCTACGACTCATACGATCGTCACAGGGACCATCGCCGCCGCCGAAGATCCAAATCGCTTGAAAGCAGAAGCCCTAGACACGACAATGGAGCTCCAAACGGCAACGCTCTTCCAAAGAAATTCGACCGCCGAAACGGTTCATATTTGGAACGAGGCCATGGAGATTGGCGGCGTTCCGAGTCCGATTCGGATGAGGAGTTGAAGGGATTGAGTTTCGAGGAATACAGAAGGCTGAAGAGGCAAAAGATGAGGAAGTCGCTTAAGCATTGCATCTGGAACGTTACACCGAGTCCTCCGAGACGCCAGAACGAAGATCTAGAAGATTATAACAAAGCTGAAGAAATTTCTGAGAAATTCGAAATGGAGGTCAAACTGAAAGCAAAATCTGTATCCGCATCTGAAGAATCTGAGGATAGTGAATTGGACGATCCGCGTTTGAGGAAGAAGAGAAGGAAAAGTTCCGCTAGTTGTTCTAAGAAATCGCTTAGCGATAGTGATTCGGAAGAAAAAGAGGATCCTAAGCGGAGAAAGAGTAGGAGGCATAGCGAATCCGAAGAAAGAATAAAAAAGTATAGCGACAGCAGCGACAGTGAATCCGATGAAGAAGATCGGAAGAGGAGAAGGAGAAGAAAGAGTAGTAGAAGGAAAAGGAACAGGAGCAGGAGCAGGAGCAGGAAGAAGAGAAGGTATAGTGATTCAGAAGAGAGTGAAGAAAGTGAAAGTGATGAATCTGATAATAGTGCAAAAAGGAAAAAGCGTTCTTCTTCTTCTACGTCTCGATCCAAACGGAGCAGTAAAAGAACAAAGAAAAGTTCTGAAGCGGAAAGTGAGAGTTCGGAAGAGAATGAGTCAGGTTCTGATTGTGATGGTACTAAGAATAAAGCAGCAATTGTTGATGAAGTGAAGATGGCTGAGATTAATGCTGAGGCTCTAAAGTTAAAGGAATTGTTTGAGTCACAGAAGAAACCTGCTTTGGATGACGAACCACAGGTTGGGCCAATGCCTCTGCCCAAAGCTGAGGGGCATATCAGCTATGGTGGTGCCCTTAGGCCTGGTGAAGGAGATGCTATTGCGCAATACGTTCAACAAGGGAAACGTATTCCTCGTAGAGGAGAAGTGGGTCTTTCTGCGGAAGAGATTTCAAAGTTTGAGGATCTTGGTTATGTGATGAGTGGTAGCAGGCATCAGAGGATGAATGCAATTCGTATAAGGAAAGAAAACCAGGTTTATAGTGCCGAAGACAAGCGTGCTTTGGCTATGTTTAACTATGAAGAGAAGGCCAAAAGGGAGCATAAGGTTATGGCTGATCTGCAGCGGCTGGTGCAGCGCCACATTGGACAGGATGTTGGGCCAACTCATGATCCTTTTGGTGCAAAAGATGGTGCCGATGACTGATATTCAACATGTTTTTTTTTTCTTTTTGTTTGATTGTTCATCTCTATGTTGATTTTCTATTTTGGTTGCTTCTCTCTTTGTTTAATTTGTTTGGGTTGGTTCTTCTTTCTAATGATTCCTCTCTTCGGTTGCTACCTCTCTCTGTTGGTTATGATTTTGATTGTTTTGTTTTAATCTTTTATTTTCAAGGTTAATTTGTAATAAACTTTAACATGAGGAGTTCTAGAATATTATTATTATATATTTTAGGACTGGTTTATAATATTAGAGTATCCTGTTATTTGTTAGGATCACATTATATTCTTAGAGTATCTCTTAAGCTTTGTTATTCTATAGTTGTTCGTCTTTCTCTTACAATCTTCACATGACAGATATGTTGAGTTAAGATCCAAAAAGTTATTGAATTGCATTTTTAGAACTTGTAGCATTTTCTACTGGAGATGTTGAAGACACTACTCCATTTGCAGCATCTCCAACAACCATCTTGAGCTCTCTCTTCTTCATCTTCTTTTGTGATTCAGAAATCACAAGAAAATTCAGAGTCCTTTAATTTTTCCACTCTATTAAACATTATCTTTTGTATTATTGGTCACCTAGACATTCGGTGAAATAAAAACAATCTCCCAATTACCCTAATCCGAAGACCTAATCCGCCGAGTTCGCTGGAACGTAAGCATATGGATTAAATACACAGTGGGAAGAATCACAAAAGGATTTCAAACGCGTGCGTTCCGTTTGGGAAAGAGCTTTAGAAGTTGATTACAAGAATCACACGCAATGGCTAAAATACGCCGAGGTGGAGATGAAGAACAAGTTTGTGAATCACGCCAGAAACGTTTGGGATCGTGTGGTTACGCTTTTGCCTCGTGTGGATCAGTTATGGTACAAGTACATTCACATGGAGAAGATGCTCGAGGAAAGGTGGAAGGAGGCGGAGCGGGCGAGGTGTATATATAAATTTGCACTTGATCATATTCCTAAGGGAAGGGCTGAAGACTTGTATCGCAAGTTTGTTGCATTTGAAAAGCAGTATGGTGACAGGGAAGGGATTGAGGATGCTATTGTTGGGAAGAGAAGGTTTCAGTATGAAGATGAAGTGAGGAAGAATCCCTTGAATTATGATTTTTGGTTTGATTATATAAGATTGGAAGAAAGTGTGGGAAATAAGGAGAGAACTAGGGAGGTTTACGACAGAGCTATTGCTAATGTTCGTCCAGCTGAGGAGAAGTGATATTGGCAGCGATATATTTATTTGTCTATGTTTGATTTGAATTCTGTATTCCTATCTGGTTGTTTGTTTATTCAGTGATTTTGAAATTTTTCATTGTGTTTATTATTGATCTGTGTGTAATTTAGGATCAATTATGCACTCTATGAAGAGCTTGATGCTGGAGATATGGAGCGAACAAGAGATGTGTACAGGTAAGCGGATTTTTGTGAACTTCCAACTGTCGTCTTAAAATCTCTGTTTTATTCCTCAATAAATTTATGCTATATCTGAAATTTCTCCCATGACTGGTAGCTATGTTAAATGGGATTTTATGGATGTAGTGATTTTACTCATATATGCTAGAGTTGGAGTTTCTAGCAAATATTTCTTAGTTGTATCTGTGATTAGTGGTGCAGCTGCTAAGTTATGGTAGAGTAATTGTTTTAGACATATAGGCCGAAAAGTATGTTATCTGATGTTTTTTAGAGTGTTCCCATCTTGATTTTATGTAAGATTTCATCATAATGATGGGCTTTATTCCATAAATTTAAAGTTTTGAAGTTTTTTGACATACTTTCACATGTGCTTCTACATAATAAGCATACTTCAGTGTTATATGCTTCCAAATTAGAATGTTAAATAGATGTATGCAGGGGACTGTATTGGATTGATTAGTTAGTCTCACCCTGTTAACTTACTGGACAAGGCAATGCAATCTTACCTTAATTTGGAAGATTGTGGTAGAAACACAAATTTTAGAAATTAGTGAATGGATTCCAGAATCCCCTCCCCTCTTGCATCACCGAATAAAATAGTAGAAATATAAAGAGCAGAATCCCTTAGCAACTGCTGGGCCCAAATGAATTGGAAGCACAATTTGAAGGTCCTTTAAGTTTAGTCCTTTGAACACACGAGCACAAAAACAAAAATACACTCCAACATGGGATTTGTAGTATGATTTGGTCTTGTGTGGAATGTTTAAAGCAATCATATCATCTGTCAGATACTTGGCACATAACAACTTTGATAGGCATGTTCAAGATGTAAAAGTAATTTTTTTAGTTATGTGCTTTGATAGGCATGTTAAAAGAGAAGTTTAAAACACTAATATTTAGAAAGAAATAATAAGATAGAATCTCTCCAAAGAAAATGATACCCAAGAGCGGATACTCTCCTACAATGGTTTAGACCACTCAATTTCTAAAGTTGATAAAAGATCCTTTCTAAAGGGGTAGAAGCCACTATTTAAAGACTTCTGGTACATTAGGATAGAGATTAGGTCCAAGATAACTAACTAATAACAGAAACACCAAAGCAAGTACACATATACAACTACTAACAACCTAGGAACACAACTACTAACAAACTCCTAACTATCCCTATTTGTATATCCTAACAAGAAGAGTGAGTACCAAAGATGG
The DNA here is from genome assembly GCA_002896215.2 of Cicer echinospermum. Classification (NCBI taxonomy): domain Eukaryota; kingdom Viridiplantae; phylum Streptophyta; class Magnoliopsida; order Fabales; family Fabaceae; genus Cicer; species Cicer echinospermum. Next base: position 40,062,373 of record PGTU02000002.1, read on the forward strand.
TTGATAAAACATTAGGAATCGGGAAATGTATAGATGCAGCGAGTGTGTGAGTAGCTATTGAATATGAATTTGAAATACAAAAATAAGAGTATGAGAGAAGTTCTGGGTTGTCATGTGAGTTTGCTGTAGCTGGACAAGTTTGCTTTGTTTTCCTCATTTGGCTAAGTTTACTATAACTCTATAAGTGGCTAAAAAAGAGTGGTTTTATAAAGTGGTTTTTACGTCTTTACTTAAGAGGTTGACACCTGTGTTTTTTGGGCCTCTATGATGAGTTCTAAATGTATATTAACATGATATGATATGGTTCTTTTACTACTTTCCTCTAGATTCTTCATTCACGTTTGATTGTGATAGTTCATCTTGACTCTGTTTTTTTTTACCTTTTCTGGTCCAGTTCTATCACCATATTTTACTAAATTACCTCAATTATTTAATTTATCATTGCAGTATCATCGTACTGAGTATTGACACTACTATTGTTTTATTTGACATCCATTTCTTTAGGGAGTGTCTCAACTAGATACCACACCAAAAGTTCTCATATATGGCTTCTAGCAGCTCAGTTTGAAATACGTCAGCTGAATCTTAAGGGTGCTCATCTAATATTAGGAAATGCAATTGGAAAGGCTCCTACAGATAAGGTAATATACTAATATCTATCTAGACGAGATATTATATAGCTCATTTTCATCGCTACATGGTTGACTTCACATACTTCTTTTTATCTTTGACAACAGATATTTAAGAAGTATATAGAGATAGAACTGCAGCTTGGTAATATTGATCGATGCAGAAAACTATATGAAAAGTATCTAGAGTGGTCACCTGAAAATTGCTATGCACGGAGCAAATATGTTTTGGAGAGATCTTTATCTGAGACCGAACGAGCTAGAGCAATATTTGAGCTTGCAATTGCCCAACCAGCATTGGACATGCCTGAGTTGTTGTGGAAGGTACACAAAATATATTTGTTGTACAAGGATCCAATGCCAATATTTTCATATACTTACACTAATTTCCTATCCTTCACCACCCCCTCCCCATTAATGCTGCATGGCCTAACAAACTTGCCAACTCAGCACGTGTAACCAATTCTCCCACTCAAAGCATTTCTGTCCTGTGAAAGCATCTAATATAGTTATACCCCAGTGTGATAGCTTCTGTCTTTCAATGATATGTTGTATTGTATCTTTCATTCTTTCTCCTGTATTGTCATCTTCTGATGTATACCAACCATGTTTAAGAAACCTATATACATGCTGGTCATAACCTAAATATAAAATTTTGAATATATAACAGGCATACATTGACTTTGAAACTGCTGATAGTGAATTTGAGAGAGCAACAGTGCTTTATGTAAGGCTTCTTGATCGAACAAAGCACTTGAAGGTATGGATAAGCTATGCAGAGTTTGAAGCAACAGCTATTAATAAGGAGAGTTTAGACGTATCAGAACAAGAGCAAAAGAAGCATGTGTTCAGCGTGCCAGAAGTATGCAATCACAGTTTTATGCTCATTTCCTTTATGATTGTATGTTTTAAGTTTGAAATACAGCCAAATAATTTTCTGATTCTCTTTATATTTTGTTTTTTGCTTGTTTAAGGGGTGTTTGAGGAAGCGTTAAACCACTTCCCATCATCAGCTCCAGATTTAAAAGAAGAAAGGGCAATGCTATTGGAGAAATGGCTCAACTTGGAGGCTTCGTCTGAGGAGCTAGGTGATGTTAGCTTAGTCCAGTCTAAGCTGCCCAAGAAGCTCAAGAAGAGACGGCAAGTTACTACTGAAGATGGTTCTTCTAGGTACGTAACTAACTCATTGTTTGTCTTTGGATGGTTTCCAAGGGTTATTTGATATGGTATCGATTGCAATGGTATCGATTGCAACATGGTCATTGCTATTCTCAGGAATGTTTTTCTCATGTTCACACATAACCACCCATTTGAAAGTCCACTTAAAAACAGTTTATTTTGCTTTTTTATTTTTGCAAGTCTTTTTTATTCCTACTTCATTCTTCTCTCTTTGATGCAGAATTGAAGAATTTATCGACTATCTATTTCCTGAGGAAACTCAGACAACCAATTTCAAGATCTTGGAAGCTGCTTACAAATGAAAAAAGCAAAGAGTGTCTGTCTTCTGGTGATGATTAACAGTATCTTGTTGCTGTCATGCTTCTAGCATGGCATGATTCCATTCTTGTCTAACTAGCAAAAACTGTAGCTTCCGCAACTAAGTCAGTTTTGAGCTTTTATAATTTGTATCGGAGAACTGCATTTGAGGAAAATATGCTTTCTCAGCATTGTGAATTGGAAGTCATGGTTGTAACTTGTAAATTATGATTTTCCTCACAATTGATTAAGGCAATGTGCAAGGTCAGTTCCAAATTCAATTATTGAGTGTACATATGTTTATTTATTTATTACTACAATTTAAACCGGGTTACATCTTACGTGCTTAGATTGAAACACATCGAATTTTATGTCGATTGATTGCATGTTTGCATGCTTTCACTTCTTAATTGTTGACAACAACTATACTTTACATTGGATGATCATCACATGGGGAGGCTAGACCGGCAAGACTTTTCGTGATAAAGGTTTATCAAATACCTCTCCCTATCACACAATCAATCTTAGCTTTGGCTTTGGCATCGACAAAGTCCAACAAATCCCATAATTCCTTTATTCCTGTTGCTAGGAGGAGCCATGCATCGGCTGGCATCTATTTGTTCTTATATTATTATGATGTGCCAAGTGGGGCAGGCAGCAAGACAATATCATAAATCCAGTTCTTATGTTTTTCCTTTTCAGTTTAATAAACCGTTTAGGACAAGCGGTTCTAAGTGCTAACTAAGCTTATAAGCACCCTTTTAATATTGAAGATGGGGTCTTATAAAAATAAGGAGTTAATTTAAATACAAATTTTTATTTTTGAAATATAATTTAGGGTGCAATTGATTGATATTTTATTGGTAAAATATAAATGTACAATTACAAGTGGATGTAAATTTTTTTGAATGTTAAATTGATGGAATGCAATGCAATGAAAAAGATAAAAATGAAAAAGGTGTACTATTTCCGTCTTTTTATTTTATTTGATTTTTTATCTTCATTCTTAGTTGTTTTGTTGTGTAAGTACATTTTAATTTAATATTTCTTATTATGCACATCACTACTTTTTGTTTTTGAAATTAAGCTCGTTCTTAAAAAAAACCATCATCCACATATTTTCTGACACATTAAGAACGTATCATATAGGTTCTTTTAGAACGATGGGTCCTGAATATAGCGAAAGTATACAGCGTCCTCTTTATACTTGAATGACTATTTGTCCTTGTTCTCTTGCACTACCATTTTGTATCCTCAATTAAACTTCTATTTTCCATTTAAATTTTTTTTGGTTGAAGTACCCAAAATATCCTTGTCAAATCAGTAAAAATCCAATAAGTAAAAATCAAAACAGTTATACCGCCACCATTTGATATTTCCGGAAAAGTAAGTTTTGGAAAAAAAAAGTTTTTACCGAAAATTTCAAAAGTGAAATATCTGGGAATAGTCACTGGAAATTTAAAAAATTCAGTACTTATTTTCAATACTGGAAATTTCAAATTTCCGGATGGTATCCCTGAAAATTTTCAAAAATAAAATTTTCGGTAGTAATTTATAACTACCGGAAATTTCAAATTTTCAGTATGTTCACTGAAAATTTCATTTGTCGTTGAAATTTCCGGTACAGTATGTATTTTTTTAATTTTTTTAAATTTTTTTTAATTCAATTTTGTTAGTGAGGACCAGAGGAGTAAAAACAGACGTTGATCATTCTCGAGTTCGACCTTTTACACAATCAAATAGGAGAGCTGCAGTTGAAAAAAGAAGAAAGAGAAACGAAGAAATGTAGGCGCATGAGTTTCAGCAAAATCCTGTGTTTGATGAAGAACAGGATCAACAGCCCCAGCAAGATGATGTGTTTGATGATGAAACAGCACCAGTTTGATGATGAACATGGTCAACATCACCAACCTGAAGAACCCATGTTTCTTGGAGGTCCTTATGATTTTTCTGTCCTTAAGGATTATGAGCACCATATTGCAATAAATGTGTGGAATGAACAAGTTAATAAATAATTTATTTTATTAAATATTATAATATAGCAAAATATTATAATATTTAATATATTTGTAGTATAGGTTAATACAAAGTTGATTTTAGATTATATGTTATTGTGTGTGATTTTTAATTGTATATTTAAATATGGAATCTTTAATATATAATTGTATATTTAGCTTATAAGTTATTGTGTGTTATTTTTAATTAAACATGATAGGCGTGCCTTGAAAGTTGTTTCAAATAGCAAAAAGCAAGACAAATTCATTGATATCAAATATATATTACCTGCTCAGATAGATCATTGGATTACTATATCTGGATTACATCCTTTGAGAAGATGTAGTTTGCACATGATTGACGGTAATATGATTTCTGCTTTTGTTGAGAGATGACACGCAGAGACTAGCTCATTTCACCTGCCATTTGGTGAAATGACTATTACTCTTGACGATGTTAGGGGTCTTTTGAGCATACCATGGTATGGAGAGTTTTTCACACCTCCCGCTAATGTCAATGAAAATGTGGCAATTGTTGTTGCTGTCGAGTTATTGGGAGTTGCTTATGATGAAGCTGTAACTAAAACTAGGACCAAAAGAGGTGCCTTATATAATTTTGAGTGGTTGAAAGCTGTATTTTTCAAGCAACTTCGTGAAGGACGATATGACTGTGCAACGAGGGCATACCTACTTCATTTGGTAGGGTGTACCCTTCTAGCTGATAAAAGTTTTACCCTTGTATCTGCAAAATATCTGTTTCTGTTTCAAGACCTTGATACTTATGGTAAATGGGCATGGGGACCAGCTGCACTTGTTGTTTTATATGACTATCTTAAAGATAGTACATTGCTTGCAACGAAACAAATTGAAGGATATTTATCTCTATTTCAGGTACTATTATATTTATTATACTTATTATTATTATTATTATTATTTTAATTATTTCAATACCTTAATAATTTTATTATATTTCAAGACGTAAATAATTTGTATTTTTTTAAATTATTTACAGACATGAATTTATGAGCATTTTCCTGACATTTGTAAACGGGGTATAGATGAGCCTATATCTTCAATGTCACAGATGTTTCGATGGACTACAAAACAAACATCTGAGAATGTTGCATACTACAGAGCAAATCTGGATGCTTTGAGGGATACTGATATTATATGGACGCCGAATTACGATGAGAACTCTATGACACAATTTCAGTCTGTGTCGTTGTTTACAAGATACATTCGTTGGTGTTCCACAATAGTAATGTTGATGTTGAATGGAGTATGCACATGAACTCTGTACGATCACTTCGTGCTACATTGCATCTAGCTGCATATCCACATGAGTGTGTTGATGGATACATTCGGTGGTACTATAGGATATCTCATCCTCGGATGAACCCTTCCGTTGCTGCATATGCTGATGTTGGTCCTGGTCCTAGTCATGATGCTGGTCCTAGTCATGATGATGGTCCTAGTCATGATGCTGGTCCTAGTCATGATGATGGTCCCGATACTATGTGTACACGGTGTCACAAAATTGGTTATACAACAGAGTTTAGATTTACATATGGGTGGTCCTGAAGATCAGATACGTGTCTTATTAGAGAGAGCTTTACACATTTCTAGAGGAGGAGATTATCATTAGTATTATAGTTGTATTATTCAGACTTATTTATGTGTCTTATTATAGTTGTATTATTCAGACTTATTTATGTGTGACTTATTTATTTAGAATTATTTATTTTATTATTCGTGACTTATTTATGTGCGACTTATTTATTATGTGTGACTTATTTATTTATTTATTATGCGTGACTTATTTATCAAAAGTGTCAATATATAAATAAAAATTGTCAATCACATAAATAAAAATTGTCAATCATCTAAATTGAAAACATCATATATATCAAAAATGTCAATCATCTGCCAAAGACATGTAATCTGAATTATTTTCTAAATCTAATGAACCCCAATGTTGTAGACGTCATGCATAAGCTATAGCCCATGATGTAGACTCATCACTATAGTGCTTATTCCAATGCCATGCAAGTGGAGGTAACAGACATGCAATTTTCAATTTAACTTGAACCCAATGACTTTCATTAATAAAACCCATGTTAATAACACGATCACGTGATAGATTTCCATTGTGTGCACCCCTCAATGGGAAAAAAGTCAAACAGAAAGTTTTTCCCAATGTAAGAAGAACGAGATTATATTTTGTTGCTATCACGTAACCCATATCAGGAATGGCCATCCACTTCTCGTTGGCTTGATTTTCCAACTCAGTTACAAGTAAAGAGTCTATCACTTCTTGCAAATGTTCCTTGAATAATGCAACATATAAATCAGGTTTGGACTTAATCTCTGTATACAATTGTCGATGCACAATGCTCCAGTATTCTTCACCATGACCAAATAAAGTAGCAATAGCACAATATCCACAATTTTCATCTGCTTTAACATTAACTATGTCTTCAATATATGGATGAATTAAAGGAGGAAACTCATCGAAATATTTTCTAACTTGGCTCGTCATAGGTGCTTGCTGAGATAGTTGTTTGGATGCTTGCTGGGAGACTTGTTTGGATACTTGCTGAGAGACTTGTTTGGATGCTTGTTGGGATGCTTGCTGGGAAACTTGAGTATCAACATGCTCAAAGTATGAAGGGTCGCGATATACATCAGATCCATTCGGCTTATTGCCTTTTTTTCCTCTTAACACCACCTTTTGTTTTGATCTTATCCAGTGGTGCACACATTGATGTTGTCTCCGGATATGCTATTTCATGCAACTTGCTCTTTAATGTCCGTCTTCCAGCAACATTAAGTGTTTTCCATGTTTTCCAAATTATATTCATCTCAGATGTAATGTCCAACTCTGAATCATTTGCCAACTTTTCTTCCTCTTGATCACTATTCATGGTTAATTTCCTCCAATGTATATGAACATCATCTAATGGGATTGGAACACCTTCCAGCTTGTATCGTGCCAACTCACATGCACAAGGTATTCCATGAGTGTTTCTAAGTATACAACAATACACACCTTTGTCGTTACCGACATAGCTGACTCTCTTGTATTCATGAACAATATCAGCTAAGGCTTTCTTGGATACAACCCAAGTCAATTTCTCATAGAATGGATTGTTGTGTATATGCTCTTTGCGATCCTTACTTTTCTCAAATAAACTTTTTATCTTAATAATTTGAAACTTCAACATGTCATTCATACTATTCCATGCCTTACAAAGATATCCTTTACTGTGTTCTAAAAATTTCTTCAATGATCAATGAGCAGAGTCAACCCTAATATTTAAACAAAAAAAATATTTGACATTATTTTAATAAAAATTATATCATGCATGTTTAATCCTATATAAGCATAAATATAATACAAAGTGTGAAGTTTTAATGACATACCTATTAGTCGTAGTATTTCCTAGATGCAATACTCGATTGGTCCATGCTTCAACAAATCTTTCCTTATGAGGATTCAACCATGTGTCTCTGACGTAGTCAAAGAAAATAATATTATCGACACATGTTTGCTCAAACATTTGCAAAAGTTCCTCGTACTCCTTCTCTTCAGAACAATAAACAATTTTCCTCCACAACTCAAGAATGGGTTCTTGCTTATCTTTCTTTAATATATATTGTTTGCATTTGGCTCCAACATTTTTGTTAATATGAAGTTGACAAAGTAAATTTGTTGAAGATGGAAATACAACTTCAATTGCATTCATTAAAGCAAGTTCTATGTCAGTCACGATTACATGAGGAAATGAGGTGTTTGAAACAAACAACTCTTTTAACTTCTCCAATGCCCAACAAAAGTTGTCTTGACGTTCAGAATCCATATAAGCAAATGCAACATTAAATGTCAACCCAGTTGAAGTTACACCAACAATTTCAAACAATGGTAACCTATACTTGTTGGTTTTGTAAGTGCTATCCATGACCAATACAAGAGGGAACATGTTCAACAAAGTTATGGAATCTGGGTGCGTCCAAAACATATCCCTCACAATGTTGGAGTCTCCATGAGTCCTACTCTAACAAGTATACTTCTCAGCTTCAAGTAACTTCAACAAATGTTGCATATCAGTTCTAGGTCCTTTCAAATTCTTCCTGTACGTACTTCGTCGCTTGTAAATTTGATAGATATTAGTCACATTCTTCGTATTTTGATCTCTTAAAGATGACAAGATGTGTCTCGGTGCAACGTGATATTTTTTCAGCTCTTCAACATGTTTCTTATCTTCTTCTTTTAAGCGTCCCATAAATGCATTATTCTCAAAAGTAGCTACTAACTCATGGTTGTGAAGTCCACACATTAAACTAATAATCCATCCTTCAACATTTTTCAATGGTCTCGATCTAAGTTTAAACAAACATCCACTCCTTCCACCTCTATCACAACCAAGAATTAATTTTGGCTTCTGTCCTCTCTTTCCGGTCTCTACGTCAGATCGAGTAATATAACTGCTACTCGATTTTGTCGGCCGACCTCTCTTGTCCATGATATGACAACTTCTCGTGACTCAAAAATTTGATCAGCTGTGAATGCTTCAGTTAAATCTATAAATACTGGTTGTGTCTTTTTCCATCCCTATTTAAAAAAAATTAACAAATTTTTTTTTTTAAAAAAATTCACAACTATCGGATTTTTGAAATTTCTGGTTCAGAATATTTACTACCGGAAATTTCAAAAAATTGAAATTTCCGAAGAAGGAATATAACTACTGGATATTCCAATATTTTGAAATTTCTGGTATTGTAAATATAACTACCGGAAATTTTAATAAGCAAATTTCCGGTATTACAAATACCTACCGGAAATTTAGTTACGAAAAATTATCTACCGGAAATTTAGTTGAGGGAGTGAGATTTTGAAGTAATTTTTTTTTTTACCACTCACGTGAATGAAATTTGTAAGGATAATGTTGAGTTTTTAACAAATTGGAGGTAGAAGTTTAATTGAAGGGGGTACAAAAGCTAACTTTACTATTTTCGAGGACATTCCTGATTTCCTACCCTGAGCTAGGCCTATCAATTTGTCGTGTGACTTGTGTTTCCCTCTAGGTGTGTATATATCCAATAAGTAGGAACTGTAGAAATTAGATTCACTTGTAGTTGGATAGTACATCTTGAATGCAATTTCATATTGGGTCATCAATTAATTTGTTATACATAATGCCCCATTTTAATTTCCCTCAAGATTTTTCTTCCCATTAGTCCATTGCTTTCTTCTTGCTTATTCCAAGGGTGCTCATAGCGTGATTCAAATAAGTTTTGGGTCAACAATTAATCCACTTTTAATAAATATATTTAAAAACTAAAAAAACTCCATAGTTAAGTATGGAGAAATTATTCCATAGTTTAGAAATTATTCCTAAAAAAACTCCATACTATTATTTACTATTATTTTCATTCCTTTTAGTTCAATAAAAATTAATATATTTAATTTATAAATTAATATATTAATTTTTATTAATCTAAAAGAAATATTATTTAAGAAAGAAGAGAAACACATCACTCAAATATCTATGGTACAAGTAGTTGCTTATTATTTAGCATCACAAATGTTTTCTCTATCTTTTCTTATTAGAATAATCAAAGTTTGGACCAACTCCAAAATCCTAGTGCTTCTGAAACTATCAATTAGGATCCAACTTATTCTTTTCTTTTTCTTTTAACAAAGATGAGAAAGTCACAATTTCTTCTCTTTTTTCCTCTTCTATTCTAATTCTTATATCTCTTATAACAAATAAAGCTGAATAGTCAAATAGTGCCATTAAACAAAATTCCAATGTACTAGCTCAACCGTAATCTAGTTGTTGCTTGATGGGACACCTATATATAATTCATAGTTTTGTTTATCAAAGATATTTTATTATGTCACGAAATTAATTATTGTATAGGATGGTTAAACGTATGCAATCACTGGCGGATATTCATGGGAGATTGGGTGGCCAAGGCCACCACCAAATTCTCCAGTAATTTTTTTAAAAATACTATTATTTTTATTTTATTTTTTGAATAATATTATTGAAACACAATTTAATATAAAATGAGACACAAATATAATAATGTGTATTTGAATATAAATACAAAACGTAATCCTCTTTATTTTATACAGTATTGCATTTGTATCATATTTTGTGTTAAATTTTGTGTTCTAATAACATTACTCTTTTTTTATAAGATACATTTGAGTTATAATTTGATCAACAAAAAATTGATGTTGTGATCCATAACATCAATTTTTATTGATCAAATTATAACTCAAATATCTATTATAAAAAAAAAAATAAGAGGAAATTGTTTATACAATATAACTACTATAATTATTAACTAAACTAATAAATTCGACATTTATTGATTTGAGATATAATTTCACTTAATTTTAAAATAGATCGTACAATACTCAAACAAAATCCTATTTGTATGACATCGACAATGTAAAGATATTTTATATTGTTAATTAATCATAACCGTCATATTAATGTTATGATTAATTATAACTACTTTTATTATAACTACTTTTAAAGTCACACTTATGGATGATTGTGATGTGCAGTGTAAACCTTTTTAGATTGACAAAACATAACAATTAAACTATAAAATTTTAATGTTTGAAAAAAAATAGATTTTTATAAACTAATTATAATTATAAAAATTGTCAACCAAAATTTGATTTATTAACTCTATCTAATAAAGTTAAGAGTTTGATCGTAAATATATTTTTATAAATTTACAATTTAAAATTTATATATATATATTATATTATATTTTTTTTATTTATCTATTAAAAATTTTAAAAACTTCATCTCCCCAAGATTTCCGTTCAAGCTCCGCCATTGCATGCAATATGCCACTATACCTTACGAATTTTTTTAAGAATAGTCTCATCCCACTCCATTTGTGCAATGGAACACTCCATTTGTGCAATGGATGGGTTAGGTTAATAATAGAAATGAGATAATTTATTGCTTAAGCAACCATGGTTTATTTAAATTATAAGGTCAAAGGAAAATTCAACATACTAATTGAAAGCTAGTGAGATTTGAACCCCTTTTTAATACATGTGGTATATGAAGCTTTACAATACTCAAGTTTACCAACAAATATGTGATCATGCCAATTTATAAGTAAATAACTTGTGACGATCATTATTAAAACAACTGTGAGTTTTAAGCTATAAATTGTGCCAAATTTGTTATGTAAAACACACGAGATTGAATAAACTTTATTTGAAAAGAAACCGACTTAACTAATACATTCATGTTAATGAAAATGGTTTTAAAGTAAAAATTATCATGTTTTGTACATTTCATTAAGTTTACTTTTTTAATTTTTATTTTAAAAAAGATGTTAAATTAATTAACTCACACAATTGTGAGGTATGAGATTCGAATTCAAAACAAAACGTTCAATCTAACAATATCGACATTTGCCGCGATTGAGTTAAAGTCATTAAGTTTATTTTTATGTGTATGTAATGTAGTAGAAGTACTACTACTGCTACTAATAATAATACCAATAACAACAACAATAGTTAAAATTAATTTCGGTCATTTATTACCGGTGATTCCGATATTTTAGTCATTGAATTTCTAAATCTAAAAACAGTCTCTCAAATTTTAAAATTTCAAAAAATTCTTCTACTAAATCTATTATAATATATTAAAAGAGAGTCATGAATTCTATCGACGAAAACTCATCCATATATATGCACGCCGCATATTTCAAAATTTGTCAATTCACAAAAATTGTGATATTACACCTCCCAAATCACATTACTTCTTATGTGTTTTACTTTCATTATATTTTGTTTCACCAATATGTAATGTAAAGCAAATTATTTCACTCACTCATTCAAATACAATTATTTCATACATTTAGCATCTTTAACTCTAATCAATATATATAAATATTTTGATCATTTATCGAACTTTTCATTTCCATAAAACATATAAAAAAGAACAATGCACTCACTATCGTCAATACATTGTTTATCACACATAAAGCTCCATTCGTTGATTTTCAATTTTGTATTTGGTTCAAGCCACTTGTCAATAAATAAAGACATTATAAAATACAACAAAATCATATCCATTTCAACATGTGGCACATTCTTAGTCTACAAATGTTTCAATTGAAGTAACAATGTCGATTTACAAGAAAGGGGGGTTTGAATTGTAAATATGCCTTTTAAAAATTCCTGTTAAAACTTAAGAAAATAACTCAAGAATGATCTTGGTTATGAAATAGAAAACGGAGAACGTTCTTGGTTTATGTTATAAAACAGAGAACGTTCTTAAATTAGCAGAAAATCAGTTTCTATTTTATCTTAAATGATTAATGCAGTATAATAAAGAAGGAGATAGGAAAGAGAATACCACACAAAGATTTATCCTGGTTCACCCAACGTGGGTTACGTCCAGTCCTCACATTGTGAGATTTTCCACTAAGTGTTTAAAATGAAGAACCTTCTTAATCTTACAACACTTAGAATAGATCGACCTTGATCTATTTCTTTCTTAATTACTTTCCACCCAGAAAGCAATTACAACACCTATCTAACCTTGATAAGAAGCAATCTTAAACAAACTATAAAGAAACTCTTATAGTTTGAGTTTTTACAAATGATTGAATTTGACAGAATCTGATATTGCTCAACTCTTGTTTGAGAATAGATTCTTTACAGAGAATTTAATGACAATTTCGCAGCTGGTATGTGAGTTAGCAGCAGTAACAGTTTCGCGAATTGCAGAAAGTGATGTTGCCTCTATTTTTGCAGAATTTCAAGCTTAAGTGAGATTGTATATTGTAGGTTACTTAGCACTTGAATTTCTTGCTGAGAACTGGGATAATGGCCTTCTATTTATAGGCTGTAGATGTACTTGAATGAAGGTACAAGAGCTGTTGGAGAAACTATGCTTTTTGACTGAACCATTATTTTTAGAATAAAAATAATCCTTCTTTGAAAATAGCTTTTTGACTTTTAATGGTTTAGCATTTAAAGCATCTCATTCATTTCTTTGACGTTTCTTCATTGATCTTGGATGGTACATTATCTGCCTTGAGTCTTGAGTGGTGTTAGAGAAGGTTGGAGAAGATTAGAAACGAATTGCAGACTGAAACAGAGAGAATGCAAGGCTGCTGTTGATGTGCAGAAAAAAGGAGAATGATTAACGTTCTTGGTTTTATCAGTTTGAACTTTCTTGAGCTTCAATAATTATTCTGGAGTTCCCGTTTTAAACGTTTTGTATTTCTTTTGTTCTTGTCTTGTCATATACCCAGTTTGATCAAGTTTTCTTGACATTTGAATTTTGGAGTTCTTAAGCCGTCATGACTTTTGTCCATCTTTGAACTCTTTGATCTTTGCGATCAAATATCCTTTTTGAGTCTGGATTATTTGTACTTGTTCCTTGCCATGTACTTGTTAGATATGAATGATTTCCAGAGCAGACTTTTTATCACAGGGATAGAAAAGATTTGACCAACTTGCTGTGATGGATAATTTGTTAAAGCTGAAGATCATTCTCTGTTATGATGCAGAATGATCTTGTTGTTGTCTTTTCTTGTATTTGCTTGATTCTGCTCTTAATTAAATCCACTCAAAAACACAAGTTAAATTAACATAACATTTAGAATCATAATTAACATTCTTAATTAACCTTTGTTTATTTTCATCAAAACTTTAAAATAGAGAGTTTGTCTCAACAATCTCCCCCTTTTTGATGATGACAAACATGTTAATTTAGATTTTAATTTTATTCTAATATAAAGAGCTGTAACAGCTCCCCCTCAATTTGTGCATTTGTTAATTCATCATAAAATAAAATATTTGAATGCAATCAGAAAGAGTTTCATTAAAGATAACAAAAGTACATTAATTTTGGCAAAGATACATCAAAAGTGGCAGAACTACAAAATGAGAACAGTGACAAAATAAATGAAAATCTAACTTAATTCTCCCTCTTTGTCATACAAAAAGACATAAGTGATAGACCTAAGAGGCTAGGGAGGGAGAAGATCCTTCGGAGGAGGAGGATTTTCCAGCATGAGGGATCTGAGAAGGAGGGGGCACCGGATGAGGAGGCGGAGGTGGAATTCCCAGCTTGGGAGCAAGGTGATCAGCCATCCAAGTTCTGAGTAGAGCAGTCTCTTGATCATGCTGAATTTGTCTTGCCATGATGATCTGGAGAGCGGCCATGATATCAGAGTTTGAGGGTGCAACTAAGGTGGAAGTGGAGGGAAGGTGAGCGGAGGGTTGAGAAGAGGTAGCAACAACTGTGTTGGAGGGAATAGGCATGGTAGATAAGGATGGAAGAGAGGCAAAGGAAGATGAAATAGATGGTAGGGGGCCAACAGATGAGGTAGAGTGGTCAGCAGTAGCGGGAAAGTTCAAAAACTAACTTATGCCAAAAATGGAGGAACTGGTTTTCTGTGGTGAAACAAACAGTGGAGACATGGTAGACAGAAGATGATTAGACAAGAGAGTACTAAAGTCATGTGTAGGGCAGTGAAGTGGTTGAGAATAAGAGGGAATATGTGAAGAGACAGTGCCAGATGTTTGAGCAAAAAGAGTGGGATGTGATGGGATATGTTCTGGAGAACGTTCTAGAGGAGGTGGAGAACGTTCTGGTGTAGGAGTTTTGTCTGAGATTTCCTTGGGATCAGTAGAAGGAGAGGAAAAAGAAATAGGATTTTTGGAAGGTCGTCTTCCTGCTGATCTCTTCCTTTTGAGAGAGATGGGACAGGATGGAGGAGTAGGTGTTGGAGCAGAGGCGGTGTTGCGCATATGAGATAAATTTTTGGTGGAAAACTTGGAAATTTTTATCAAAGATTTTTCAGATGCAAGAGATACTCCAAAATGCCTGAAGATTTTAGTCAAGACCATGCCATAAGGCACAGTATTCTTTTTGTAATCTTTTTGGGCTGCACAGATCATGTGCTGGAGAATAACATGAGGTAAATTCAATCTATTGCAGTTTAACAGATGATAGATGAGCAAGGCGTCATTATCAGAGACGTACTCATGACTTCCACAGTGTGGAAGTATAGTATGTTGACACATATTGTTGAAAACTTTAGGGAGAGGCTTCAAATAAGTGGCCAAATAACGTGTGGAGTTTTCTTCAAACAGCTCGGCCAAAACATCTGTCTTTCTAAGACCCAGAGCTGAATACCAGTTGTCACCAAAGACAGATGGCCTTTCTGTTGGAAGCTGAAGGATGTTGGCCAAAATGTCTGGAGTCAATCTGATTTCCACTCCCTTTATTTTTGAGATAAAAAGAGATTTGTCAGCAAAGATTTTGGCATTGCAGTAGAAAGCACGAATGACTTCTGGGAAAAAGGATTCAGAGATCTTTAAGAATGAAGTTCATCCAAGAACATCCGTATGGTGCTGAGCAGCATTGCCATCCACAACAAGATTATCAAAAACAAAGATTCTTCCTATCCCAACTGGGCGTTGAGCCCATTTTTCATTGAAGAGTTTTGATTTTGCAAGGGAGATTAGAGGAGGAGCATTCTGTTTTGGTTTCTTAGTTGGGGGAGATGGTTCAGAATCAGAGGATGTGGATATAGGGGAAGATCGTTTGGGATGCTTTTGTGGAGAAGATTGTTGATGTGGAGAAGATTCTGGTGGAGGAGCAGTCGGAGAACGTTCTTGTGGTGGGGAACATTCGGGAGAATGTTCTGGAGAGGTGGGTTTCTGACTGGTTTTTAGGTTTTGTTTTGGGGCAAGCGTTTTCTTTCTTTGAGGATTTGGGAGATTTTTTCGAGCAAGAAATTGAGCAATAGTGATTGTGTTTTTGGTTCTCATGGGTTTAGTTGGTGGTTTTGGTTGAGAGAGTGGTTCTTTTTGGTTTGTGGAAGGGGAAACAATGTCATTTAACGATCTCCGTTTTTGATGGGGAGGAGTTGCGTGTGAAGGTTCAGAAGAGAAAGCCGACTTTGAGGGTGTCGAAGGGTTAGTATTTGTTGATGGATTTTGTGGTGGAGGTGTTGGTACTGTAGACATCGTGTTTCTTTGTGGTTCAGTTTGTGTTGGTGATTTTGCTACTGGGGGACACGAATCAGAAGAGTCATCACTCTCAGAGTCTGAAATGATGAAATAAAATGGCTTAGGGTTCATGGATTTCGACGTACCAATACCAGACTGGACGCGCATGGAGCGGCGTGGAGGAGTGATTCTGGTGCGAAGATGGGGAGGCACTTGAGCGTAGTTTGGTGTAGGACGAGTGTATAGTGGTGGAAGAAAGGTAGACAGAGGAATGAGGTTTAGAACTTCTTGACTATTGTGAGAAGATGGAGAGGCAGAAGATGTGTGTGGTGGTGAAGGGCGAGGTGGTGGAGAGGGAGAACGCTCTCTGGATTGGTATGAGGAAGATGAAGAGGGTGGTGTACAGGGAGAGACATTTTTTCGTGCAAACTGTTTGGTTCGAGCCATTGTTGTTTTTTGGGAGGAAGATGATGAAGAAGATGAACAGTGAACGTGAGAAAGAGAAAGATGATTCCAGCTTTTGGGGAAAAGAAGGTGGGAAGAGAAACAGTTTTCTGACTTGAGAAGATAGAGAGAAAAAGGTGGAGTAATGATGAGTATGTTGCCCAATAGTTTGTACCTAGGGAAATGAGAAAAGCATTTTAGGAGATTAGGGAGTGTATGTGTTAGAATTCTAACACCAGACACAAGGGCACGTGTAATAAATGCCAAGATTTGCCTTTTTTACTTTTGAGAGGGAAAAGCAGACTGTTGCTTTTTCCAGAACGGAGAATGATGAATCGCGAAACAGAGACTGATAAACGATCTCCGTTTTCTGCAGAAGCAGATTTTAACCAGAATTTTCTGGATTTTTCATGATTCTCAGTTTTTCTTTGATTGAATTAAAACTATCCTCCACAAGAGGCTTAGTGAAAATGTCAGCAAGTTGATTTTGAGTATCAACGAAGATTAATTCAACGTCTTTCTTATTGACATGATCACGAATGAAATGATGTTTTATTTCAATATGCTTTGATCTAGAATGTTGAATTGGATTTTTAGATAAATTTATAGCACTTGTATTATCACAATAAATTGGAATAGCTTACAGAGTAATCTTGAAGTTGGTTCTTAATCCACAAAACTTGTGAACAGCAGTTCGCAGCTGACACATATTCAGCCTCAGTTGTGGATAGTGCTATGGTGTTCTGTTTTCTGCACGACCAACTGATTAATGCTTCGCCTAGGAACTGACATGCTCCACTTGTGCTTTTTCTTTCAACTTTGTCTCCAGCATAATCAGCATCACAGTATGCTATAATATCAAAATGAGAACCTTTTCTATACCAAAGACCAAGATTAGTTGTTCCAACGAGATATCTAAATATGCGTTTAACTGCAGTTAAGTGGGATTCTTTTGGCGCTGATTGAAATCGAGCACATAATCCTACTGCAAACACAATATCTGGTCTGCTAGTAGTTAGATATAGCAGAGAACCGATCATTCCACGATATTCTTTTTCAGAAACAGATTTACCATTTTCATCTTTTTCTAAGGAAGTGGATGGATGCATGGGAGTTGTCATAATTTTTGACTCATTCATTTTATATTTGATCAACAGATCTTTGATATATTTTTCTTGACAAACAAAAATGCCTTTTTCGTATTGTTTGATTTGTAAACACAAGAAAATATCTTAATTCCCCCATCATGCTCATTTCAAATTCACTTTGCATAAGTTTTGAGAAATCTTCACATAGTTTTTCATTTGTTGATCCAAAAATGATATCATCCGCATATACTTGAACAATGAGTAGTTCATCTCCCTCTGTTTTCTTAAATAAGGTAGTATCGATTTTCCTCTTTGAAAATTATTCTCAATCAGAAATGAACTCAGTCGTTCATACCAAGCCCTTGGTGCTTGTTTTAAGCCATAAAGTGCTTTGGTAAGTTTGAAAACATGATTTGGTTTTGATTGGTTTTCAAAACCTGGGGTTGTTTTACATACACCTGTTCGTTTAAAAAAACCATTTAAGAAAGCACTTTTCACATCCATTTGAAACAGTTTGATGAGTTTATGAGATGCATATGCAAGAAGTATTCGAATAGCTTCTAACCTTGCAACTGGAGCAAATGTTTCATCATAGTCTATACCTTCTTGTTGATTGTAGCCTTGAGCTACTAATCTTGCTTTGTTTCTAACAACCTTACCTTCTTCATCAAGCTTGTTCCTGAATACCCATCGAGTGCCAATAACTGTTTGATCTAATGGATCTGGTACTAGAGTCCAAACTTCATTTTTCTCAAACTGCAGTAGTTCTTCCTTCATGGCGTTTACCCAAGATTGATAAGTAATAGCATCTTTGATTGACTTTGGTTCAATCTGAGATATCATTGTCATGCTGTCGTCATCATTCTTGAATGATCTTCTGGTTCGGATTCCATCAGTTGTGTCTCCAATGATCTGAGTTTGAGGATGATCTTCAATAGTTTTCCAACTTTTTGGTGGAGAATGAAACGGAGATTGTTTATCAATCTCTGTTTTCTGCAGACTTGTTTCTTGCTGCGTTTCATTTTGAGTTTCTTCTTCCTCATCCTTTTTACTTATATCTAGGTCATCAAACTCATCAAACAATATATGCATACTAATTTCAACAACATTAGTTCTTAAATTGAACACTCTATAACCTTTAGATTCGGTTGAGTATCCAAGAAAGATTGCTTTATCGGATTTTGCATCAAATTTTCCAATAAGATCTTTGTTGTTTAGAATGTAACAATAACAACCAAAAATATGAAAGTAAGAAATGTTTGGTTTTCTGTTTTTCCAGATTTCGTATGGAGTTTTGTTGATGATTTTTTTCTGATAGATACACGATTCAAGATATAGCAAGAAGTGTTTATGGCTTCTGCCCAAAAATACCTTTCAACATTTGATTCTTCTAAAATAGTTCTTGCCATTTCTTGTAGTGTTCTATTTTTTCTTTCAACAACTCCATTTTTTTGTGGAGTTCTTGCACATGAAAGATTGTGAGATATACCAAGTTCATCAAAAAAAGCTTTTGAATGAGGCATTTATAAATTCTCCTCCATGATCACTCCTCACAGATATGATACTGGAGTCCTTTTCATTCTGCACCTTTTTACAAAATGTTTTAAATGATTCAAATGCATCATCTTTTTGTTTTAAAAACAGAACCCATGTAAATCTTGAGAAATCGTCAACAATAACAAAACCATATTTCATTCCTCCTAGACTTGTTGTTTTGACAGGCCCGAATAAATCTATGTGAAGTAGTTCAAGAGTTCTTTTTGTTGTTACAAAGTCTTTTGTATGAAAGCTGCTCTTGACTTGCTTACCTTTTGCACAAGCTTCACAGATTTTGTCTTTCTCAAAATTAAGTTTTGGTAAGCCTCTAACAAGATCATGTTTGGAGATTTTTGAAATAGTTTTCATGCTGATACGTCCAGCCCTTTTATGCCAGATCCATTTATCTTTATTGATTGATATAAAGCATGATTCATCAGGTAATTCTTCAAGATATAACACATATAAATTTTTCTTTCGCTTACCAGAGAACATAATTTTTCCAGTTTTGGCCTTCTTGATTTCACATACCTTTGGCTTGAAAATAACTTTGCATTCGTTGTCGCATAACTGACTTATGCTTAATAAATTGTGTTTCAATCCTTCCACGTATTGAACATCATATATTTGAGCAGAGTTTGTCTTACCAATGGTTCCATTTCCCTTAATTTGAGCTTGATCATCATTTTCAAATGTGACCGAACCACCATCCTTCTTGCTGAAGGTTATGAAACAATTTATATCTCCTGTCATGTGCCTTGAACAGTCACTGTCCAAGAACCAAGGCTTTCTCTTTGTATTTTGAAAACCAACCTGCAGGTGATATCATTTCAGTCTTACGTACCCACTTTGTTTTGGGTCCTTGAGAGTTAGTTTTTAAGTGGTATATCATTCTCGTTTTGGAAACAGCTGTGTTGTTAGTTGTTGATTCTGAAATGGGTTTAACAATATACGATTTAGAAGAGTTGAACTTTGGTTTAAAAGATTTTTTGAAACGTTCAACTTGTAATTTTGAACTTTCTCCGTTTGGGAGACAAACTGGAGAACGTTCTCCGTTTTGCTGTTTCTTTGATACAATTTTGACAGGATGATTCTCATGTTTAAAAAGCTTCTTTCTTTCGATTTTTTCATCCTTTTTCCTGAAGTAGCAAGCAAATTCTAGATGTCCAAGTTTTTTACAATATGAGCATCTAGTCTTGCATTTTTCTTCCTTTCTTTTTGGGACAAAGAAGTTTTCATAAAGTTTGGTTTTTTGGGTTTGATTGAAACCAAGACCAGCTTTATCAAAAATTCCTATTTGAGATCCCATGATGTTATGAAAAGTTTCAGTGGCTTTAATGAAGTTTAGTAAATCTGTTTTGAGAAGTTCGTTTTCATTTCTAAGGTGAACGTTCTCCGTTTGTAGCGCAGAATGTTCTTGACATTCTTCACTTTCAAAAACTCTTGTTTCTTTCAATTCTTGAATCATTTTTTTTAACAAATTATTTTCAGTCTGATTTCTTTCCTTCTCTTCTTTCTCTTTATAAAACTGTTCTTTCATAGAACTACATTTTTGAATAAGGAGATTTGAGTCATTTAGCAAGTTATAAAATTCATTTCCCATTTGTTGACATAAATGACATGGTTCAGAATTTATTACCTTATCTTCCTCTGTTTTTGCCATCAAGCATATGTTGGCTTCTTCTTCTTCTTCTTCAGTTTCTGATTCCTCTGAATCATCCCATGTTGCCATCATTGATTTCTTTTTGAAGGGAAATCGTTTTGGTGGATTTTTGTTTGATGGACATTCTGCTTTGTAATGTCCCAATTTGTTGCATCCAAAGCATGTGACTTGACTCTTGTCAATCTCTGTTTTAGGATTTCTGTTTTGAAATCCCTTTTTGATTTGATCTCTTCTTCTCATCATTCTTTGTATTCTTCTAGTGAGAAGCGCAATTTCATCAGCATCTCCTTGTTCATTTTCTTCTGATTCCTCTTCAATTGGTACTGTGATTTTATCTTGAGAGACTTTCAGTGCTATTGCCTTTCCTTTCTTGACTGGTTTATCTTCTTGCAATACTACCTCATGAGCTCTTAGAGTTCCAATTAGTTCTTCCAGAGGCAGTGATTCAAGGTTCTTAGCTTGGCTTATAGCTGTCACCATTGGT
The DNA here is from genome assembly GCA_002896215.2 of Cicer echinospermum. Classification (NCBI taxonomy): domain Eukaryota; kingdom Viridiplantae; phylum Streptophyta; class Magnoliopsida; order Fabales; family Fabaceae; genus Cicer; species Cicer echinospermum. The sequence continues at coordinate 40,083,706 of PGTU02000002.1, forward strand.
CTCCAAATGATTGGGAGACACCTCATGATTTTTCTTACTCTTTCTTGTACAGTGTAGGCTTTGCCAAGAGAGCGCATTTCATTTACTATTGTGGTGAATCTTGAGTACATTTCATCAATGGTTTCTCCTTCTTGCATTTCAAACAATTCGAATTTCCTTATACCAATGTCTATCCTTGTTTCTTTGACATGGCTTGTTCCTTCAAGGTGAGTTTGCAATGTATCCCAAACTTCTTTTGCAGTTGTGCATTCATCTACCCTTTCACTTTCTTCCCTGCTTAAAGCACATGATAAGAATAATTGAGCTTTAGAGTTTAGAAGTACCTTAGCTTTATCTTCTGGTGTCCAATCTGCTTCCTTTTTTAAGGCAGAATTCGAGTCATCTTGATCAACCCTTGGTGTGAAATCTCCATCTGTAATGATGCGCCACATTCCTGTGTCTTGAGATTTTAAGAACAACTGCATTTTGTTTTTCCAAAAATAATAGTCTGATCCATCAAAGAATTGAGGTCGATTTGAGGATCCTCCTTCAACAATGTATTTTGCTTTCGACATTCTTCTAGATCTTTTCTCTAACACTTGTTAGGTGTTTTTGAACTTTTTAGAGACCGAGCTCTGATGCCAATTGAAGTAACAATGTCGATTTACAAGAAAGGGGGGTTTGAATTGTAAATATGCCTTTTAAAATTCCTGTTAAAACTTAAGAAAATAACTCAAGAATGATCTTGGTTATGAAACAGAAAACGGAGAACGTTTTTGGTTTATGTTATAAAACAGAGAACGTTCTTAAATTAGCAGAAAATCAGTTTTCTATTTTTATCTTAAACGATTAATGCAGTATAATAAAGAAGGAGATAGGAAAGAGAATACCACACAAATATTTATCCTGGTTCACCCAACGTGGGTTACATCCAGTCCTCACACTGTGAGATTTTCCACTAAGTGTTTAAAATGAAGAACCTTCTTAATCTTAAAACACTTAGAATAGATCGACCTTGATCTATTTCTTTCTTAATTACTTTCCACCCAGAAAGAAATTACAACACCTATCTAACCTTGATAGGAAGCAATCTTAAACAAACTATAAAGAAACTCTTATAGTTTGAGTTTTTACAAATGATTGAATTTGACAGAATCTGATATTGCTCAACTCTTGTTTGAGAATAGATTCTTTACAGAGAATTTAATGACAATTTCGCAGCTGGTATGTGAGTTAGCAGCAGTAACAGTTTCGCGAATTGCAGAAAGTAATGTTGCCTCTGTTTTTGCATAATTTCAAGCTTAAGTGAGATTGTATATTGTAGGTTACTTAGCACTTGAATTTCTTGCTGAGAACTGGGATAATGGCCTTCTATTTATAGGCTGTAGATGTACTTGAATGAAGGTACAAGAGCTGTTGGAGAAACTATGCTTTTTGACTTAACCATTATTTTTAGAATAAAAATAATCCTTCTTTGAAAATAGCTTTTTGACTTTTAATGGTTTAGCATTTAAAGCATCTCCGTCCTTTCTTTGACGTTTCTTCATTGATCTTGGATGGTACATTATCTGCCTTGAGTCTTGAGTGGTGTTAGAGAAGGTTGGAGAAGATTAGAAACGAATTGCAGACTGAAACAGAGAGAATGCAAGGCTGCTGTTGATGTGCAGAAAAACGGAGAATGATTAACGTTCTTGGTTTTATCAGTTTGAACTTTCTTGAGCTTCAATAATCATTCTGGAGTTCCCGTTTTAAAAGTTCTGTATTTCTTTTGTTCTTGTCTTGTCATATACCCAGTTTGATCAAGTTTTCTTGACATTTGAATTTTGGAGTTCTTAAGCCGTCATGACTTTTGTCCATCTTTGAACTCTTTGATCTTTGCGATCAAATATCCTTTTTGAGTCTGGATTATTTGTACTTGTTCCTTGCCATGTACTTGTTATATATGAATGATTTCCAGAGCAGACTTTTTATCACATGGATAGAAAAGATTTGACCAACTTGCTGTGATGGATAATTTGTTAAAGCTGAAGATCATTCTCTGTTATGATGCAGAATGATCTTGTTGTTGTCTTTTCTTGTATTTGCTTGATTCTGCTCTTAATTAAATCCACTCAAAAACACAAGTTAAATTAACATAACATTTAGAATCATAATTAACATTCTTAATTAACCTTTGTTTATTTTCATCAAAACTTTAAAATAGAGAGTTTGTCTCAACATCAAGAACATTGTTCCACCATTAGTATTTTTCTAAGTTATTGAATGCGTAACATTTTTTTCTTCTTTTTATAATTAAAAAACACTTATCATAATCAAAATAAAATAAAGATGAAGAATAAATGAATAACTTCTAACTATTTCACTACTTGAAATTTCGTATGTCTTAAACATCAACAAACTCTTATTCCCTATAATTATTGATAACGACAAATAATTATTTGAAATTTTTATTTCATATTCTAATTATTTTGATGAAACAATAGTTAATTTAATTGAAATTGGTCTATATCCAAAAGACTAGATATATAATTGATTTGCAGTTATAGTATTAACTTGAAGTTTAAATACAAATTTCACACCAACTATTGTTTTGTATTAAATTTTCATTTGACTTGAGAGTTTTGTGTAAATAACATTTTTTCTATCCAAAAAATATTATTATAATTATTATTATTTAATACTTTTGAGCCTCTAGAAATTTTTTATTTTGTGTTATAGTGTTTCTTCATATATATCTATCAGCTATATTTGCATACACGAATAATTGTTGCAAAATTTTGAATACTATTATAAACATTATTTTTAACAAACTACTAATGAATGGATGAATATAGTACACATAGGACACACATTATCAATTAATACATGTTTGGATTGAAAAAATTACAATAAATTTTAACAAAAATACTCTTTAAAGGATAAACAAAACTACGGTGAATTTTGTTCACCAGTTTAAAATAAACTTATACACAATATTAGTTCTTCAAAATTTTATATTTTATTTTTACAACCTAGAGTTTATCGACAAAGTTTTCTTTACTAAAATTTTCTCCATCTTTAAAATACTTAAATTTTTTGATTGATGACAAACCCTTCTACTAAGAAGTAATTCTTGTGTAGACACAAGAATTTGGACATGTCACACACACAAAAATTTATATTTCTTTTAATTATTTTAAAACTATACATTATTTAATTATTATTTTTTACTTTTTACTTTTTTTTCTTTTATGTGTGTGTCCAAATTCTTGTGTCAACACAAAAATTATTCTCTACTACATTTATTATGAACTCTTAGATTATATAAGGAAAACTTTGATGGACATATGAAGTTATTCATTTTTTTACTGTCAAGCTACAACTCGCTTTCGGGTTGGTGTCAATTACTTTGAGTAAGACGACATTAATTGTTGCTTGACTAAAACTTTGGGATGTAATTTTCATCCTAAGAAATTTCTTGTATACACTCAGATCCAACTACTGATCAAGGTTATACACCTCGTTGTTAACCTTTATGAATCTGTATTCACATTTTCATTGAAATTGACTACTCTATTTAACTATATATATGATTAGTTTGATGTTAACCAACTTTTTACATAAAATAATTTTCACGATTAATTTGTAAAATTAAAAATGTCAAAAAATACATAAGTTTAAAAAATATAATATTTCTAAACTAATATAGATCATTATAGAATGAAAAACATATTATAGTTAAATATACAACTTTTACGATAAAGAAATGTTTAAATTTTAACAATTATATTATTGGAAGGAACACTTCAAAGAAAACAAAAAGCTTGAAATAAATCAATTCTAAGTAGAAGAAAATGTTCATGATAAGGACTCCATCACTAAAGTTATAAAATAGACATAATTGCTCATGCGGTCTCTTAACTTAATTTCAGGTAACATTTTAAGTCTTTTATCTTTTTTTTTTCTTGATTTAGTCTTTTATTTAATTTTAAGTAACAATTTGATCTTTTATATCTTAAAATATCAACAATATTGTTATCCTTTCTTTACATAAACTTAAAAAATTCATCAAAATCTTCAAACAAAACCCACAAAATTTATATATTCATCAAATACATAACTCAAATATTCAAATAAACTCATATTTTCATCTCTAACAACATCAAATTCATCAAAGAATGAAAATATGAGTTTATTTGAAGATTTGAGTTATGAATTTGATAAAATTTGCATTATATTGAAAATGATAATTAATTTTATGAGTTTTGTTTGAAAATTTTGATGAATTTTTTTAAAAAAAGGATAACATTGTTGACATTTTAAGACATAAAAAATCAAATTGTTACTTAAAATTAAATAAAAGACTAAGTCAAGAAAAATAAATAAAATAAAGGACTGAAGTGTTACCTGAAATTAAATTAAGAGACCGTGGGAGCAATTATGCCTATAAAATATTATCAATATTATCATATTTTAATATATGTTGCATGAAATATAGGTGTAATATATAAATTGGATTGAACTTTAAAGTAACAATTTCAATTTACAAGGAAGGGGGGTTTGAATTGTAAATGCACATTTTAAAAATTCCTGTTAAAAACTTAAGAAAATAACTCAAGATTGATCTTGGTTGTGAAAACAGAAAACGGCCAACGTTCTTGATTTTAACCAGAAAACAGAGAACGTTATTGGTTAGTTAAAATCAGTAATTCAATTTATGTATTTAACTTGATAATCAATCAAACTGAAAGTAAATAGATAAAGGAAGAGATACCACAAATGATATATCCTAGTTCACTCAACCCGAGTTACGTTCAGTCCTCACAACCGTGAGATTTTCCATTAAGTGTTTAAAACAAAGAACCTTCTTGGTTTTACATCACCTAGTTCATATCAACCTTGATCTGCTACAAAGTTAAAACCTTTCCACCGAGAAAGGAGTTCAATCAAGTCACCTATCAACCTTGATAGGATTTCTTACAATCTACCCAAACTATACTAAATTCTTATAGTTTGAGTTTTACAATAATGATGAGATTGTTTTGTTAGAATCTGAGAAGGATCAACACTTGTTTGAGTTCTGATTCTTTGACAGAGAAATACAAGAGAATGATTCTAGGAATCGAATGGAAAAAATCATAATTGATTCATATATGTGAGTGAGAGAAATTCAAGTATGATTGAAATGAGTAATGAATTTTCTTAGTACTTGAAGCTCTGATTTTTCCTTGAGCTTGACCTTCCTTTTATAGGCTTTTTAGAGCATTTAATATTGGTCAAAAGAGTTGTTGGTAGTGCTCTGTCAAATTTGACCAAAACTAATATTTTTGAATAAAAATATTTCATCCTTTGAACATAATTTGAACTTTGTTGACTGAGCTAGTTTCTTTGTTCTTGATCAGATTTATCTTGTGTTTAATGATCTTTGAAGCTTTATATGTAATTATTGATGTTACGACTTTGATCTGGAGCCTTGACTCTGTCCAAAACAGTTTGGTGAATGATTATGAACTTCTGCAGAAGTAAGGAGATCAATCCTGAAATTCTGCAGAAATGGAGATTGATAATCAATCTGGAGACTAGTCTGATCATTCTGGAGAAAGATGTTTACTGCTGAAGATCAAATGTAACAAACTGAAGAATATTTATCAATCTGGAGACTGATATTACACTGCTGTTCAGATTGATCAGAATGTTGTCAAGAATGTTTAGATATGTCTGGTCTTGCTAATTCGTGATTTTCTCTCTTTGTGATTCGAATGTCTTTTTTGACTAGAATGGTTCCTACTTGTTCCTTGTCAAGTACTGTTAACATTAGCATGAAACTCAAAGGCAGAATCTTCTTTGAACTAATAGAGATTGATTGATTTTGGAGCTGTGACGATCATTTCATTGATGTCCAGATTGATCAGAACGCTGTCAAGAATGTTCAGATCTTTATGGTCTTGGTAATTCATGATCTTCTCTCTTTGTGATTCAAGTAGTTTCTTTGAATCTAATCATCTCAGTTTGTTCCTTGTCAAGTGTTGATGATATAAATGTAAAATCCAGAGGCTAAAACTTATTTTAACTAGTGGAGATTGATTGGTTTTGGAGTTGTGATGATCATTCTAAAACTGAAGAACATTCTCCATTTTCCAGATTTTGTTAAGAATGTTCTCAATTCTTGTCTGTTCAGGTTCTTGCCTTTTTATGCTGATTTCTTTGCTTTGTTTCAATCCTATCTTTGAATTAATACACTCAAAAGCACAAGTTAAATTAACATAACATTTAGAATCATAATTAACATTCTTAATTAACTTTTTGTTTGTTTTCATCAAAACATTAAATTGAGATTTTGTCTCAACAAACTTTTCAGGCTTACATGGATCCTGACTCAAGTTTTATTAATGCATATTTTACTTATTTTAAAAAATTACGATACAAGATGATTAGAGAATCTTTATACTTTTTTAATTTTTAATAACAGATATGAAACTTGAAATTGTTCAAGATAAAAGAAACAAATTTCACTTGCAAGCATGTAGTAAAAAATCTAGCAATATATTCTTATTATGAAATCAAATATATTTCTAATTTGTGTTCAATTAAGCATCACATAATAATAAATCAACATTATTTTTCCTAGTAAAAAAACTTCAGCTACAGAACATAGGTTGGACTCGGTGCAGGTGACTCAGGTGTTTCAGGCTCAGGAGGTGAACTGGGAGTTTCAGGCTCAGGAGGTGAATCGGGCGTTTCAGCTTCAGGAGGTGGACCGGGTGAATATGCTACAGGAGGTGGACTAGGCGTTTCAGGAGTCGGAGGAGGTGAACTGGGTGTTTCAGGAGTCGGAAGAGGTGTACTTGGTGTACCGGTACCGGGCCATGTGGGCCAACCAGGCCACCAACAATCAGTACTTGCAGTGCCATTTTCTTTAACACCATTTTGCTTTGTAACAACCTCAACTGCAAAACCATGAACAAATCAAATCAAACATGTGTTCTATCATATTTTCCTTGAAAAACAATAATTTATTTTATGAATAATGAATACAAACTTCACAAATTTGGTTAATCATAGTTGTATGTAACATATATCCATAGGCAAATGTGTAGACGATGCTCGGCATGATCACAAAATTTTTCTTAAGGATGATGAAATAAGACAAAAAGAGTGCCTAATTAAAATTAATCAACTAAAAAGGTTGGATCTTTAATAAAATTTGGTAACCATATTTGGCAAAGTCTAATGACGTGTTTATGAGGTTTGAACATGGAATGCAAATTTGTGCCTTTAGTCTATATAGGAGCATTGCAGAGAGGAGTTCAAAGCAAAATAAAAAATCATTATTTCTACAGATTGAAGAAAATCTTACCCAAGTACCTAGCTTCCCCCATGGAAGAGATCAAAACAACCATGACCAAGAGGCCTTGGATGAGCAAGGCTAGTTTGGAAAACATTTTTTAGAAGTAAATTAAAATTTGAATCAACTATAAAATATGTAAATATTAGTCACAATTTACTCTATATATAAGAGAGATGGAGGGTGGACGAGCCAATTAAGATAATCATAAACAAATTGGTCGTATATTATATTTGTAAAAAAAAATTAGTCATAAAATAGGATGGTAAAAGTATATATTAAATTTTGAGCCTAAAGCATAATTGGCAAGAATATCAAATTATTCGTCTTAGAAAACTTAATTATTTCAATTTTATACTTTAAAAACGATGTATATATTATATATATATATATTAAGGTATTAAAATAATTCTATATAATGAAAAATACTTTTGTAAATTTTCTTTAATAGCATTTCAATAAAGAAAAAGCATTGTGAGTAACTAATTTTAAACAGTTTTTGTCAATAAAAAAAATCATGTTACATAATTCATCTAGACTCGATTAGAAGCAAAAAAAAAAAAAAGTGTTATTTTTATTGAAGTTAAATGTAAACAAAAGTGAATTAATCATTTATATTTTATGTTATTATTAAAAATCACCTTAAATTTTTTTACTTATACGGTTAGAAGATGATCATATATAATTAGAGGTAACTTAGCAAATGAATTTCACTTTTTACTTGCAATCAAATAAAATTCAAATGAACTGAATAATTACTATATTTAAAAAATCTAAAAGTATATATTTTACTTATAATTGATTGTAGAGAGTATCAACATGTAAATATATATTAAAGTTTTTAAATAAATAATAATACCTTTAAAAACACTTAAATATAGTATAGGTTATAAATTATCGAAAACAATGACGGATAAAAAGATTAAATAATAATAAATATTTTGGTATAATTGTTCCTGCGTGGTTCTTTTAAACATTAAATTTCAAAAGTAACATTTTAGTCATTTATTTTTATTTATTTTTTTTCGATTCGGTCATTTTATTTTATTTAAGTAATACAATTATAAGGGATAATATTGTTAGTTAAAATTAAATAAAATGACTAAATTGAAAAAAAATACTGAAATATTACATAAAAATTAAATTTAAGTATAAAGATCGCGATAGCAATTATACGTAAATAATAACAAATATTTTTAATATGGATGATTAAATTTGAAGAAGTATTTCTACAAGGATATTAAATGTGTAAATTAATTTCTATTCAATGGCAGCATAAACATTTTAGTTTTCCAATAAATGACAATTAATTTTATATATGTCTTTTAAAATATTTATTACAATTAAATATTTTCAATAATTTGACAATTTATGATTTGTTGACATGTAATGTAAAAATCTATATCCTTGTGCATACCAATTAAATCTGTTAACATATACTTCCTCTGTCCCATATAATAATAATTACAAAGTCAATTTTGTGTGTTTATAATATTTCAATCTATATCCTTATATTTGAAAAAACTCTTGGACCCAATTTAATCCTCTTGAAAAAAGAAAAAAACACCTTTTAATCCCTAAGAAAAAATTAATCGAGACAATTTTAATTCTTTACAAACATTTATTTTTTGTTTTTCATTGTATTGATGACCTTTAAGAATACTTTGATACATGTCTATTTACATAAATCACAAATATTTATTTGTTTTATAATTATTTTAGATATATCAACTTTTGAAATATTTTTTTATTTCATTTTATTTCAAATAGAGTATACTAATGTAAGTTTTTTGCATATTAAGAAGAGTATACATGTATAATTATTTTACATGAAAGTGTAAAAGATATATTATACTTCAATATATTGTTCATTTAAACTTTGAGAATCTTTTATAATAAACTTTCAAATGTTTTAATTATATAATATCTATCTTTATATAATAAAATAAAATAAAAGCTAGAGTGAAGATTTAGCTTTAATTTTAGTCAATGGTGGAGCAATCTATTAGTATGTTTAAGAATAGGTTCATATAGAATATTTACTAGCTGATTACATGTGTATTAGAGATAATATATGTGCGTTGCAAGAGTTTATTTCTATTATATACTAATGATTTGAGTCAATATTTTTTCATAATATAAAAAATTAATTAAAATATGCTTATAATATTTATTGAACACATATAATAAAATTTAACTTTAATAAATTTAGTGAATTATTTTTATTTTTTTACAAAATAATTATTTTTATTTTTTTACAAAATAATTATTTTTATTTTTGAACTATTATTATTATTATTATTATTATATTATTATATTATATTATTATTATTATTATTATTAATATTATAATAGATTGCAAATGTTTTTATTAAAGAATATTGCATACGTAATGAGTAGTTTACTCATCATTTATATTAAATTTATGTTATGTTGCTTTTTTAAAAATAATTTTTACAAATAGTCGTATTTGAATTTCTTCAATTATAAATATTATTTTTATTTAAAATTGATATACATTCTTACTTACTGTTTATGCACATGAACATTAATATACAATTTTTGCAAACAAAATCTTGAAAAAGTTGTGATTTTTGTTTTTTTATATTTATTGGATAACATTGTGATGATATATTTATGACACGAAATATTTGTTTAATTTTCACTTCATATGATTTATTTTATAATTTTATTAATAATATTATTTTTTATTTTTATTATATTTGACATTTATCATTAAATATATTTTATTTTAAATGATTAAAATACTCATATCATGTAATTGATTAATTAATAAATGAAAGATTGTAATTGATCAATTTAAAATAAATTGTATATTAGAAGGAATCATAATTGTTAAAATATACAACTATGTTAGTGGTTACTGAAGTTACAAAAAAATTAATATAGCATATTTAAAAGGTGAGAATGAGAGGAGTTAAAATATAATTAAATGATTTGTTCGGAGTTCGAATTGAAACTTCGTAGTTGTGATGGTGTTTTTCTATTTACAAAAAAATATATAAAAATAAAAGTAGTTAATTTTATGAAAGAGTGAAACAACTTTATAAATAACTTTCTAGCCGTAGAGTATATATATATTCAATTTGATGTAGATATTTTGTCATTCACCTATTTATTATAAAAAGACAGAAATAAAATAACAAATTTTTCCATTTCAAAATAAAAGTTAATTTATAATAATAATAAATTGCTTATATGTCTCAATTGTTCAAAAGTATTAATGAAGGAGGTTTTTTTATCATTAAATAATGAAAAGAAATATATATAATTCATGTTAGATTGGTTACTGTGCTATATTTATAATAATAAATAACTATTTTATTATTTTTTAAACATTTATTATGGCTACAAATTATTATTTTTTAATTTACATAGATATTAGCAACAAAAAGTAAATTCACAAGAGGATTGTGTAAAAGATATAGTGTTTAGAATGTAAAATTTATACATCCATAATTTGTCATTGAATGTTAGTCACAATAATCATCCATTCTTCAATTGAAATTTAATTTTAAAACTAGAAAGAAAATTCTCTAATCATAAACTTTTTTTTTTGTGTGTGTGTGATTCTATGATCATAAACTTAAAATGACCTTTATATATATGTATAAATATGAAATTCTATTCAAATATATGGTTATGTCATTCATTAATATTATGAGATAAATTAAAACGTATACACTAATATAGTCTATATTAAAAATAAGTAAAATGTCAATGCAAGGATAGTTAAAAAAAACAAATCAAGATATATAAAATATCACTCTTATTAGTATTTTTAATTAATGTTAATTGAAGTTTCATAAATTAATAGTAATAAAAATTATGTGTTATAAAATTAATACGGAAATCGAGAGGTAAGAATTGGTGGAGCTAAAAGAATAAATATATATTATAGGTAATATCAATAATCTGGATATTATTATTATTATGTTAAAGTTAACATATTTATTAGTTGCAATATTTATATTATATTAAATTGTATCTGTTTTACTTTAGTGTAGTTTTACTTTTGTCTTTATTCTTCTCTTTTCACTTTTCTTTATTGTTTTTATATATTAATCACGATTATTGATCAATTTTATTCTTTAACTTTTACATGTTAAACTATCTCATTTTTATATAAATAAATTAATGTTTTTCAAACAATTATGGACGCATTAATTATCAACAAAAATAAGAAAGGATTAAAGTTATATCATCAAATGAATAAAAAGTTTGCAATATAAATTTCATAAATTTTAATTTAATTGATGCAAAGATTATATACTTACATGAGCTACCCTGGGCACCAATGATGCAACACCAACAAAAAAATAGAAGCTTTATCTATCATCTTATCTTCATTCACATGAAAAATAGCGATATACACGTTAAGAAATAAAAAAAGTAAGAAAGGAAGGTAAAAAAGTAACAAATATTATATCAATAAAAAAAATAATATGGCTAAAATATTTGGCTAATATGTATTATAGAGTTTTGAGTCTCTATTTTACTAAAGAAAACATATTAAATAGATGTGACATATGTGAAAAGTAAGAAATATACACAAAACTATAACACAAAATTGAAGAAAACTACTCAAGATTTGCTTGGATAAAGTGATGTTAACCCAAAATCAAAATTTATACTAAAACATGTATCGACTGCACAAAATCAAATATTATACACACAATTATCATGGATAGGTAAATAGCATTTAATAAAAATTGTAATTAACCAATTATTAATTAATAAACATTTATATTCTCACAAAAGAGTAGGAAAAGATGAAAGTTTCAACTTTAATTAGGTACATTATTAGATAGAATAAGAAAGAATGAGTAGATTTCCTAGAGGTGCCACATAAGCAATTTTAAGAAAATATTACTATATTTATTTCAAAATCCTCTTTTTTAAATTTAAACTATTTAAAAAAATATTTTTTAAAATTAATTTAAAACTAATTAATTCTAAAAATAGTTTTATTTATTGATTTTAAAAAACTGATTTAAAAAATAGTTTTTTAAAATTAATTTAAAAATAATTAATTCTAAAAATAGTTTTATTTTATGGATTTTAAAAAACTGATTTAAAATTTATTTTAAAAACTGTTCTCAGAAAATTCAGATTTTTAATTATTATTTTATTACTAATATCTCAATTATATTTAAAAAGTATTTAAATAATAATTTATTTTTATCATAAAATGTAATTAGATTTTATTTCCTGAATTAAAAAACAAAATTTAAAATTTTATCATTATTTTTTAAAATTAACAATTTTATAATTATTAATTTAAATAGAGTGGTGATTGATAGTGGACAGATGCAAAGAGTAGCATCAGCAAATACTGAGTAACCGTTGGAGTGCCACTGTTTGTGGCCATCGCTGCTTCAGAAGCGTCACCTCGGGCACACCTATACTTTTTAATTATTAATTAATAAATTAATTACTTATTTTAAAATAATCATAACAAACTATTTTAAAAAATAATATAAGAGATGGTGTTTTAAATATTTTTTAAAATATTTAAAAACTGTAGTTTTTTGGTATTTTTTAATATTTTAAAAACAGTTTGATTTTTAAAAATAATCATAAAAACTGTTTTTATTAATATTTAAAAAATTGTTTTTGAAAATAAAAATAAATAATTCTAGAATAATAAAACCATTGTTTTTACAATAAATAATAACCATTATTATTATTATTATCATAGTATATAATTCATTATAATATTAAAAAATTATTAAGTGGATTGGATGTATATCCCTCCAATAAAATTTGATAATAATTAAAAAAATTAATATATGAATAGATATAATATGTTAAAAATAGAGGGGATGAAAATAAGTGAACAAAGTATGATACTAAATAATGATTAAGTTTAACCTATGTGCTAATATAAGAAGTGAAGTCTATAAATTTTCTAAACAAAAAACACAAATTTTGTTAACATAAAATAAAAAAAAAATAAAAATAAAAATATAAGTATAAATATAAATAATTACAAATTTGATTTTCAATTCATAATAATACATACTATCATTCAATTGTATGCGCACAAATAATTAATAAAAATAAGAAAACATAGAAACACCAACTTTTTGTGATACATATATATCATGTTTTTTTTTTTTTTAACATATTATAGCTACTTTATAAATTACAAAATAGTCAAACTTAAAATTGTGATGATTAAATAATTTTTTAATTATTTTATCAAATAATAATTATGAAAGACATTATTATTATATTAATTTTACTATCACTCAATTATACGGACAAACATAATTCACAAAAATATGAAAAGGTGAGTGGTAAATAAATTATAGAGAACGATGAGTTTTTTTTAAGTGCCACATAGGCACAATGCTTGCATGAGACTAAACACAATATTTGCAAGAGGTTTACCCAAACTTAGAGTACATAGTGATAAAGATAAATAAATAGATTATTGAGTCTTATATTGGAATTTTGTTTTATACATTTATTTCAGTTATTTTTGACGGTTAGTGCTTTAAATAACATTTTATTTTAATAATATTATTTTTTATTTTTCAAAAATTGTATAATTCTTAAAATCTTTTAATAACAAAATAGTTTTTAGTTTCATGTTCTTTTAAGTCGATTATATATTATACTCAAATTGAAGTTTCACACACCTACATTTAACTCATATTTTGAAATACTGCAAATAGGCAAAACAAATATAGTTTTGAATGACTAATCTCTAAATGAGTTCCAACAATTATAAATAGTTTGTGTACTTGGAATCAACATTAACCGATTAAACAACCAATTACAACAATTAAGGTGGCCTCCTCCCCCTAAGGATTGTCTAAAACTCAATCCGGATGTTCATCTTTCAGGTGATGGTCGTTGGGGCTTAGGCCTGACAATTAGGAATGAGAAGGATATCTTCATTTCAAGTAATTGGAGATGACAATGTCTTAATGGTGGAAACTCTTGCTTTTAGAAATAGACTATTCTTTGCAAGAGAATGCTCAGAACTGAGTGAATGTTTTAACATATGTGAGATTAAAACTTGTGACAATCAAAAGAAATGAAGTGGTTTATCGTATAGCTAGAATGACAATTTCAAACCCTTTACAATACTCCTAATTGTGTTTGGATGAAATCTGCTCCCCTCAAGTTTGTATCTCAACTTGTATTTGATATTTCTCACATGTATTTGATATTTCTCACAACTAATAAATGGTTTTGGTTGTATTGTTAAAAAAAAGTGAATCTCAAAATTGATGTAATTTAAAAAAATTCACGCTCCACTAAATTTATTTATTTATTACATATAACATGATTAAAGTAAAGTTAAAAATCATATTAATATTTATAACATGACCTAACAACTAATTTATTAGCTATAAAAAATGTTGTTTGCTTAATAAAAAGTGAAAATATTATTTTGATTATTTGATATTATCTTTGTAATAATTCTTAAAAATATCATTTTGACATGTGTTAAGAGTAAAAACATAACTACATATTTTTATAGAAATGAGGAGAAATGAAAAAAATATATAATCTTATTCGTATAATGGAAAGAGAGTAGAGAAGAAAGAATAGAGACAACAAAATATGGAGAAATTGCAATAGTCATTTGAGTCTAATTTAGATGTTAGTTGTTGAATACTTGAATTAAGTTAAGTGGAGAGAGCAACATAAAAATTAAACGAAAGAAATAATAAAAATGAGAATCCATAAAATAAAAAATCCATTTTTGAAAAGAATACATTAAAATTTGAAAGATTTTGAATATAAAAAATGTTGTTTGCTTAATAAAAAGTGAAAATATTATTTTGATTATTTGATATTATCTTTGTAATAATTCTTAAAAATATCATTTTGACATGTGTTAAGAGTAAAAATATAACTACATATTTTTATAGAAATAAGGAGAAATGAAAAAATATATATAATCTTATTCGTATAATGGAAAGAGAGTAGCGAAGAAAGAATAGAGATAACAAAATACAGAGAAATTGCAATAGTCATTTGAGTCTAATTTAGATGTTAGCTGTTGAATACTTGAATTAAGTTGAGTGGAGAGCAACATAAAAATTAAACGAAAGAAATGATAAAAATGAGAATCCATAAAATAAAAAATCCATTTTTAAAAAGAATACATTAAAATTTGAAAGATTTTGAATATAACATAACAAGTCTCGATTGAATATCACTAAATTTCTACAACTTATTAAAAAAATCCAATTAATCTTAATTAAATATGTCAAAACATTTTTATTTAATTAGAATCTCAATTGCATACCTGAATATTTTTCTATCACAATTTTTTTTTAAATCCATTAAAATCCTAATTCAATATACCGCTATAATTTGTCTATTAACTTGTCTTTTTAATATTCCTTTTTATTCCGTAAAAAAAACATATTCCTTTTTATTATTTTTTATTTTAACTATTTTGTCTTCTTCATTTCTACACTTGAAACTGAAATACGACCTATAAACTAAACCGAGAAAACGTAATTCATTTTTCTCTTCTTAATCATTCAAACTTTTCCTTTTCCCTTGCTTCATTCTTCAACCAAGAAATGAACACTGTGCATGGGAAACCCATATCCTTGCTTCTTCTGTACATTGACGTTTCTCAACAAAATTCACTCTTTTGTTTTTCTCATGGGCGTGTAATTGCTAGGTAAAAATTGCAATTTTAATGTTTGTTTCAGTTCCTATTATGATAATGAATATGTTGGTTAATAGTGATAGATTTGTTAAATGAATGTTCAATTGCAAAAACAACTAAAACATCACCATAAGTATTGTTGTGTGAGTTGAAGTTGGTGCAATCTTCCATGGTTGCTATTTAGGGTAGAATTTGATGTAGCAGTAGCTGATTAAATGATCGACGATTTATAGCCAAAAATGGAAAATTTGTGTGTAGATATTTAGGGTTTTGATGATTAGAGATTCAGAAACCTATTGCATTTATGCTTTAATGATAAAAAATTGAAGTTTAGATTGTGTATATAATTCTATTGTCAATTAATAAGACATTTTTGTTTCATTGGCCTCATCTGTTAAGTTTGAAATTCCAATGTGATTTTGCCAATTTTCAGATTTTGTGGTTACATTCAAATGTATAATTTTAGTATTGGTGTCTTACTATCCTTCTAATCTATATCCGAATAAATAAATATTGACGCCAGTGAAATGGCGCTTTCTGGATTTTATAATATCCATATAAGGAAGGATGAAGAATGGTAATCATTGTCGTAAAAATGAAACGGAACTCTGCTATAGAAAATTTATTTTTGACTATGAGACTAAAAAAATGTCAATATGAAAAGGAATTGTGAAGAAACACTTCGGTTTCGTCAATTCAGTCTTTGCTGAAACTATTTTTTTAATCTTTTCAGTACTGAGTATATAAACTTATTCATGATCATAAAGCGAGCCTCATTTCAGAACGGCCGCTTAGGGTTACCTTATCTCCCCTTTTCTTCTGCTCCTTGGCCAATTCAATCAGGAAATCTTTTCACTGTGAACTATTAAACCTGTTATTCAATTTTAAATCTGCAAGAAAGGAATGATGAGTTCTTCTTCCTCCAAAAAAATGATTGAGGTAGTTGACAAATATATTTTTCGTGTGCACTTTTTATGTAGCTTTTTAATTTTGTTCCATTTGAATACGAAACAATCTTTCTCTGGCATAAACTGAAAGAATTTTGCAATTAAGCATCTCTAATTATATGCTTGTTTCTCACATAGATTACATTCAACCCGATCTTTATCTTTTAGTTTTTTCACACTGATTTTACTCGTCTTTATATATTTTATATGAAATATGTGTTCTATAAATTTTTGCCGCTATAATGATCTTTTTAAAATATTGAAACTTTCCATCATGTTGGTTCTGTTTGCAAAATTGTCTTATTACATCCAATTTTGTTTTGAATCAGGAGAACTAAGCAACGAAAAGACATAATTTCTTTTCATAATAGTCATTTTAGCACAGTAAATCCTGTAGTTCCTATCGTATTTTAATAGAAGAAATTTGTAGCAATTGGAATAAACATATCATTTATTGTTGGTGTATAATTTCGAAGTAATAGATTACCTTCATTTGTGATTGGCGGTATTGGTTTTTCTATCTTAATGGTGAAAGGAGTTAACGAGGCCCCAAAAAGAGACAGTGTATAACATCCTTTTACAATTTTAGTATGCATATAATTACGCATGACGGCTGGAGAAAATGAAAATTAAGAAAAGCATATATTGAAAGTTAAGTAATTAACAAAGTCAGAAGGATGGACTGTGATTTGATGAACATTTTTTTTTTCCTGTAACTTTTAGTACAGAGTTTAGTAACATGGTTTAATTTGTAGCATGAGCAAGAGGCCCAGAGTGAAGTTCACCTGCCAAGGTGGCTTGAGGATTTTTTGGGAAAAGAATTCTTTGACACATGTTCTTCTCATTCGATTCGAAGGAATGAGTTAAATATATACTGTATAAACTGCAATGTCACTGCTTGTCAATCTTGTGTATCAACTGGATCTTCTCATCAAGATCACATGATGCTGAAAATCTATAGAAATATTTACAAGGAGGTTGTCTCCCTAACTGCTATGGAAAAGTATATCGACTGCTCTCAAATCCAGGTATTATATTATATCTTACCTTGACTTTAAATTTTTGATTAAAAAATTTAAGCGTCACTGTCAAAACTTACGTGATTCACTTCAAATTTGTGTGCTTTTTGTGAATTTGTTTGCTAATCATAGTTGCTTAAATTCACACAGAAGTTGTAAGAGATAATTGCAAGTATCTATTGTGCATTTCTTGAAATGCAACAAGAATGTATAGATGGAAATTGATTAAATGCATCATTTGTTGTCCATTTAGTTTTGTTGTTGGCTGATATTCTTTCATAAAATGACTTTACTATCTTAAGATTAAGTGGTTAAATTTATAGTTTTTGACAGTAATATGTTTCATTCTGTTGCTTTCTTTGACAAGTTGACAAATTTCAAATAACTTCTTGTATCAGTAACATTGTGGTATGTGAAATCTTGACATAGTTATATATATACACACACATCTAGTCCAACATTGGATGATCAATACATGTTCTGCTAATTGTTTTCTAGTACATCTACCTATATTTTCTTGTGATATGAAACCCAATATTTTACTCTAACTCTCTAAGTGGTGTGCATGTCTCCCAACCCACACACCTAAAAAATTCTTACTTCAATTATGTTTGCCTATAAAAGTAAATTGATTCCTTTTTTATTGCAGCCTTTTAAGTGCAACAAGCGTCTGGTTCTTTCTCTGAAACGTCTTCCACGTTGTGGATCGACATTGAATGATGAAGCATCATGCAACCCTTCTAATCCATACCAGTTCTGCTCCATTTCTTGCATGGTGATAACTGCAATTTGATGATCACAGCCATTTATTGTTCACGTTCATTACACTTCTGACATATAGTTGTTATTGTCTTATCTTTTTTATTTGAACTTTCAGGTCAAAGCTATTTCAAGAAAGTCTGATGATTCAGTTCCTTCCGTCATTTCCATCCAGACTCTTCCTCAGGAAACACCTCCTCAGGAACCACAGGGGGTAACTTCTGAACCCTCTAAGCTAAAAAGGAAATATAGTTATTATTGTCTTATCTTTTTCATATGAACTTTCAGGTCGAAGCTACTTCAAGAAAGTCTGATGATTCAGTTCCTTCCGTCATTTCCATCCAGGCTCTTCCTCAGAAAACACCTCCTCAGGAAACACAGGGGGTAACTTCTGAATCCTCTAAGCTAAAAAGGAAACATAGTTATTATTGTCTTATCTTTTTCATATGAACTTTCAGGTTGAAGCTACTTCAAGAAAGTCTGATGATTCAGTTCCTTCCGTCATTTCCATCCAGGCTCTTCCTCAGGAAACACAGAGGGTAACTTCTGAACCCTCTAAGCTAAAAGGGAAACATAGTTATTATTGTCTTATCTTTTTCATATGAACTTTCAGGTCGAAGCTACTTCAAGAAAGTCTGATGATTCAGTTCCTCCTATCAGTTCCATCCAGACTTCTCCTCAAGAAACACAGGTGGTTACTTCTGAACCATCTAAGCGAAAAAGGAAACGAAAAGGAATACCGCACAGAGCTCCCTTCTTCTAAAAGGCACCTATCCTGCGATAATTTGAATTATCGAATTGAAATAAATTTACTTTATAAGGTTCATATAATCAAGACAATGACTCTATTAGTCATGGTGTTATGAAGTTGAGAAATATTTTGGATTTTGGTCTTCTGTGGCTTGTACTTTCTTATTATCATGTGGTACTATATTATGATTTTTTTTTTGTATAACATTCAATTTTTATTACCCTTAGTTGTTGATTTTTCCGGGAAGGAATATGAGGTTACGGTTAAATATTTGAAACAAAAAACAGTTAATATCCTTCTAGATTTTAGGAATTGATAGCTTATGGTGGGTTGAGATCCTCTCCATTTCTCAAAAGAAATGGAGAGTTCTATTACTATAGTTTTGTGTGTATCACACATTTTTAGAACATGTGATATAAATTATATATTTATTGACTTTATACACACAAAACTATACTAATTGAGTTTTCCATTTCTTGTAAGAAATGGAGAGGATTCCAACTCACTCTGCGTTTGTATTTAGATAAATCTAATGCGAATTTTACAAGTGATTAATTTGACTTATATTATTGTTTTACACTTTTGGAGAAATCACTTAATGTCACAGAGATGATAAAACATGTGCTCGTTGTAACTTTGGTGCTTCTTAGACTTTTTGTTTGGTAAAGGCAAATCTTGGAACATGTTTTGCTTCTTGTTAGTTGGAATGAAAGCAAATTTAGGGATAATTTTCTTTGCAGTTGTGGATGTTGTAGGTTGATACTTGTATAAACATGTTTTCTTACAATTCTATTTCACCATATTGTTCAAATAATTTAATAGGTGTTTTACTTGAAGGAGTTTGAATTAGTGGGGGTTGGAATAATTAGGTAAATAATGCATATTGCTTTCTGCATATACTTAATAAAAGGATAGATATCTTCTCACGAGATAGAATCAGGAGTTGTGGGGGATTATTTTTTATAATAATTCAAACATTTAATGATATAGGAAGCTTATTGGTGGCTTACCAATATAGACCCATTGAGGCTCCTAAGTGATATATAAAGAAGCTACTCGAGGTTAAGGTTGGTGATGACAAAAAAATATCACTGTATATCTCCTTTTGTGCTTAAACCAACAGTCTAATGATTCACTAAGATCCTTTTGAACTCCATCACTAGTCAAGAATTAACACTTGCACAAATATGCAAAAGAATTCTCCATAATAAAAACTTAAACACTTGCACATATATGCAGAAATGAATAGAAAACTACAAACAGTTCAAAAATCTTTGAAAATTCAACAAACATATAGAGACAACGTAAAGCTGTTAATATGAGTTGCTTTCGGAGACAGAAATCAGCTGAAAGCATTATAGCTTAGAGTTTGAGCTGTTTCCTCACAAAAATTACACTACTTTCATTTTCTCATTCAAATCACCAGAACTTAACCTTCTTATAAGTTTGAAAGAGTGACTATCAACACTATCATGTTGTAAATCACATGAGTAATGAGTTAGGGTTGAAGATACAAAAGCAAACATTTACTTGTAAATGCGTATTAAGTTATTCTCTCAAACTAGTTTGTGATTCAGAGTTGACGAGAGTTTGAAGAGACTTTAAGCGAAATAATACTTGCAGAGAAACCTTCAAAAGTTTAAAAAGAATATGATGATGTAACCTACAGAAAGGTTGTAAATTAATTGACGTTATTTGATTAAAGAGAATAAATTGTTATTTCACAAATTTGAGAGATTAAATTATCCGACTCTTATAATTTCAAGAACCAAAACATTGACTTCATCAACTTTTTTCTTTCTTTCATTTTGGAATTTTTAACATATGCTCTATCAGAGACTTGATGAGATATATTGTCCAAAAAATCATGCCTGTTATTAGACTCAAACTCTTTAACCTTTATATACACTAATATTTTGCTTTTCATACATCAACTATCAGATAAAACACTTCACTCTCTTAGGATCATCCATCTTCCAAATAATTCTCCATTCAGCTGAATCTCCATCAACAATATAACCTCACAACGGGTTATAAGCACTAGCCACCAAAAAATACAGACAAAAAGTATTACATTTTACCAAAAAAGAATTAAAAAATGAACATTACAACATATTGACAAACGTTTAAACCAACCAATAAGGTGTTAGGCAAAATACTATTCAATCAATCAGTCAATCGTTCAGTATCCATATGCATACTCAAGCAAGTGAGTAGGCTCAGGTGAAATCAAAAAATCATCACCACAATCTATAGCATAGTTGCTAGTTTCAACTCTTGGTGGCACAAGTGAATCACAACAACCAGAACAAACAAACAATGGTGGCACTGTCTCGGAATCATCGATACCACAACAACGTGTATGCTGCCACACTTCACAAATATCACAAGCTACCATTCTCTCTCCATCATCATCTTGAGCTCCACATTCACACCTCACTTTCCAATTATCAGAACCACCTTGATATTTCAATGGTGTGCACAAATCTATACCAATTCCTCTAACACAAAGCTTCACACCTGATTGTATCAATCCAAAAAGAACTTCTTCATCACTCACACCCAACAATTCTTTGATATCAGTTACTATAAGTCTCTCTGCTATGCAATATGTGTCCCTTAATGTAGCCTCAGCAGCTTGCTTCAAGTCTCTAACAGTTGCATGAAGTGGAACAATTACAATTTCACCACAAGATGGCCCTTTTAACTCAGATTTATTCTCAACAAAATTTGGTTTCAAATGACAAATAAATGTCAGAACTTGTTCCATTTCATCTCTTAATTTCCACTCTTTCACAAAGTGTCTGCAGTCAAGTATTGTTTGCACTGCTAATTCCACCGCTTCCGAATCTGGATAACACAACAATACATTCTTGTAGAGAAAAACTACATCACTGTAAACATCATTACCAGGAATCCAAGATGATGTCGACGATGACAACGATGAATCCTTTTGAGGATTATCTTTAACTGTCATTACACCATGTTCAACTTCAGTTGGTGCTTTGAACCCTTTCCCAAGCTCATGAATTGTGTACTCGAGGATCCTTGTTGAAGGGTTAACCATGCGGCGAACGACGTAGTTTTCAACAATCACATTGTTTAATGATTTCAGCACATAATCAAGTAAACCTGTGTCACCAATGTGAAGCCTAGCTGCATCCCTAACATCTTGTCTTGTCATTCCACTAGAACCTGATTTCATAGCTTTGTCTTCTTTTAATGCATCAACAATCACTTGAGCTGCAAACTCTAGTCTTCTTGTTGGCCACCTACTATCCATATTAGCCACTGCAGTGCTGAATTTCTTATACCTTGCTGATTTTTCCTTCATAGAACTTGAAACAGCATGTTTGATTGAATTTCTAGACATAAATGCTGAAGTAGAAGGAGATGAAGATGAAACAGATTTAGCAGAAGAAGTTACTGTTATCTTAGAAACAGGTCCACGAGATTTGACAGTGAGCATGAATCTAAGAAGCTCCCTTATTGTGATGATATGAGTTTCACTCAAATCTCTATAGCAACGAACCATTTGTTTGATATCTTTATGGTACTTTGTCTTACTCAAATCTCTTATTATCTCATCTAGCACTAATGAGCCAAGAGTTTCAATTGCTTCATAGTAGTTTTGCTCTGTCACACCAAAGCTTCCACGGCAAAACTTATAGCCCCATCTACCAAACCATGAGTGGCCATAGGCAACTCCATGAAGTAATCGAAGATCCATTGACCTTTTCCTTGATGCATCTTCCACTGCAATTTGCCTACATTAAAAAGAATAATAACCAAATAAACATTGACTTATAATGCAAGTAATGTAACTACTATTAAAAAAGAAAATAACTTAATAAACATTGACTCGTGAATGCAAGAAATGCAACTACTATATAGCTACTGGAAATTATTGGATTTAATTCATATACAATATCAAGTTAAATCAATCAATCATGACCGCCAGATCGTTAAAAATGTTTGACTTTATTACCTTGCTCGAAGATTGGTGCAAATTCTGTCCCATAGATCCATGATCTCTCTACCACTTAGAATTTTGGAACCCCCTTCAATGCCATTAAGACAGAGCAAATGACCATAACCATTGCAATGAATCACACCATGCAATAGATGACTTTGATTATCAAGAGATTCTTCATTTAAAGGTTTATGCCACCCATTGTCCATTGGGATTATGAAATGATACCTTCTCTTTGATACAAAATGACCACTCCAACCTATTATCAATCATAAACCAAATCAAATCACATACTGTTATCAATATCAGCAAAAACCTATTTCAGTTTCTAAATTAATAAAAAAAAGTCCTAATAACAACGTTCACTAAGCTATGAAGCACAAATACTGATAGGATTCAACACTATCACGTCGACACCAGTAATAATATGAGAAAATGAATTAATTAATGTAATCAAACGATACCGACACATGTCAGACACCGAGACACGCATTGGATCGGAAGTTTCGGTGCTACCGAGCTACAAACCATTTTCATAAGAAATCAAGATTCTTGGTCCCTTTTCAAACACAAATCACCAGTTAAATCTTCATCATAACAGAAAGAAAAGAAGAAGAAAAAAAAAATCCAAATTTGGCATTTGGGGTGCATCACCATCAAAAGAGCTTAATCAAAACCACAAGAATTCATTTTTCAAGAGCCTGAGAAAGACGCAAAATTCAATCACGCCTAATTCAGTAAACAAAGCAAAAAATCAGAATTCTTGCAAAACTGAACCGACCCAATTCAGAAAACAAAGCAACAAATCAAAATTCCTGCAAAATCGAACCGACCCAGTTCAAGATTCACAAAAAGAACGAACCCCAAGTGAAAAAAATTGGAAATTGAAAACGAACCTACACAGCGACAATGATCACAGAAAGGATGAGAAGAGCCATAAACTTCCTCTTCAAGTGTGTAAAAAGGAGCCATTAGATTGGTCTTTTCATGAATGAGAAGAGTGCACCAAATGGGATTACCCATAACCTTGTAATCTTCAAGTTCGCCAGCTTCTTGAAGAAAGATTCGAATGTTTTCACGAAAAGGACCCGAAGGTGTAATGGGACAACCTGGGTCTGCGAAAGAGTGTAATCGGAAAATCTTGGGCCATCGTTTTCTCTTCTTGCATGAGTCAATGAGGGAAAAAGACATGGTGGGTTGGTGTTGAATTTGGAAAAGATTTCAGCTTTGATCTTCTTTTCTCTTTGGAGAAGAAATCTTAGTGTCACGTGTGGTTTCCATGCAGAGAGAGATAGATTACAGAGAAAACAGAGAGAGAGAGAGAGAGAGAGAGAGAGAGAGAGAGAGGCTCAACTGAAAACAGAAACTGAAACTGAATCGGTTAAATGTTTTAAAGATTATAGTTGAAGATGGTGTTTGCCGCGCTCTGAAAAGTTGAATACCGTTAGGGGTATAAGTGTCATTTCGAGGTGGAAAATGTTTCGAATTTTAATTAATCACAAGTCTCTTTGTGATTATGTTGGACTAATTTGAGAATTGGAATAGGGGGTCAACGACTAGAGTGAATGGTCAAAATGTTACTTCCTCTTTCAATTTGGAGAAAAATGTTCTATAAATGTCATACATCCACATATCACCTTGAGTGAGAGGAAAAAAAAAAAT
The DNA here is from genome assembly GCA_002896215.2 of Cicer echinospermum. NCBI lineage: Eukaryota > Viridiplantae > Streptophyta > Magnoliopsida > Fabales > Fabaceae > Cicer > Cicer echinospermum. Next base: position 40,108,788 of record PGTU02000002.1, read on the forward strand.
AAAAGAATGGTGTCATGAATTTAAATTGTTAATAAAGGTGAAAGTAGATTGGATTAGATTAAATTAAGTTTTTTTAGGCATTAACGGCCTTTTAAAAAAATAAAGGGACTGGTGGCCCGTGACTTATTTTTTAGGTTTGAGTATGGTCTTGAAAGAAGGTTGATATGAAATGTTAATATATTTAAAAGTCTATTTCATTTAAAATATTTTTGAATAAGTAATCAAATATTTTAAATATATTAACGAGTTAATATGTCAATGAAATTAAGTTTTATTTTGATATTTAGCTTCACATTTTGAAGAATAGGATGAACCGAGTTAAGTTTTGTTAGACATGAGTAGTCTGTCAAAAAAATCAAGGTCTAAGTCTATCTCGTGACTTGTGGCTTGCTTTTTTAGTATGAGTCTGATTTTGATAGAAGTTTTGTATGACATTAATCTATTTAAAAACCTATTTCATTTTAACATTTATGAATAAGTAATCAAATATATATTTAAATAGATTGACGGGTTAATATGTCAATGAAATTAAGTTCTATTTTGATATTTAACATGACATTTTAAAAAATATGATTTTATACACATTCTACTTCAATTCTACTTTTATAATAATACATTTAAATATGTCAAAAACTAAAGAAGGTTAATATGCGTAAATTACTAAAAGTTGAATATATAATAAAAAAAAAATTAAAATTTAATATAATAATTATAATAATAAAAAAATATTTTTATACTTATTAAATAAATTGTCCTAATAAGTATAAAAGACTTATTATGTTCCATAATATTTAAATAGATTTTTTTTAAAAGCTTTTATCTTGTTTATTTAAAAGAAAAGCCTGAGCTAAATCTAACATATTTTATTCCTAATTGCTAATAATATTTACTAAAATGACTAAGGGATGAAAGAGAAAATAAAACCTTTTCAAACTAGACCAGTTGCTGCCAAGTCATATTACATTATGATTTACTTATAATATTCTCTATTCATTATTTGTTTATCACGTACACATCTCTTATTTACTTGGCCACCATATTGAATATTTACACCCTAATAGGAAAGGTTGAGAAGTTAAGATTTGGGATGTTATACTCAATGCATACTAATTGATTTGAAGTTGATTTTGTAGGATGACCAGATTAGTTCGAGCATATCAAAAAGACTACGTTGAGAACACTTTGAAAATCGTTGAGAGGTAATCCAAACAATTTATTTTTCTCATAGATTTAAAGGTCCTTTTATAGGAGGATTATTCAAAAAAAATGAAGACACTTATGTTACGTGGGAAATAATATTCATCGTGATCAAAAGTCTATTCTTTGATCTCTATCGTAAGGTGATCCTATAGAAAGATAAAAGATGTATGTAATGATGTACTCTTTAGAATAGAGTCAAAAGTAGATATATTTTATTTTAGTCCGTCAAAAATAATAATTAAATTAACAATAATATAATATAAATATTTTTAAGACATTTATAAATATTTGTGCCACTTAAGAATACTTGGAATGAAATGATAAAAGTTTTTTCAAAACTTAACATAACTCTTAGGTTTAAATTCAAATACGAGAATAAAATAGTATTAAGAAATTTTGTAGATACAAATTCTTTGGAGTGTGAGACAAACATGATACAGGGAGAGCATTACATTTTTAAAACTTTTTTTTACATATTTTTGACACAACTTTTATAGATTAAAACTACAACTATAGACTCTTCAATTAAGTTCCTCATCATGTACCACTTAAATTAATCATTACATTAACGAGTTCACACATTTTACTACGCACTCTACCACACTCTATTTTTGTTTCTTCTCTGTACTCTCTTCCACATATTTTTATTATGCACTCTTCTGTCAAAAAAAAAAAAAAAAACTAAAGCTCTTCTATCTCAAAGCCAAAAACTATAAGCTTTATGCCCAAATCTAAAACGGCAACTATAGACTCTTCAGTAAAAATGTAGGATAAAAATTAAAAAACTTCAAAAATATGCTAAGTTTGCGAGCTTTGTAATAGAGAAACTAAACTTGGTGGAAAGGTACTAGAGAGGAAGAGGGTGAAGAGACAAAGTGTTAAAAGTGTTGCATATGGATGAGTGGAGGGGATGAGACTTGCAAGTGGGAGAGAGTAGAGAGAAAAAACAAAATAGATTTTGGTAAAGTGTATAATAAAAATCATATATACACGTAACAACAAGAAATATTGAAAATATGGAGGTAAATTATGGTGGCTTTGTTGAATTTTTCCACTAATTAATATATAGTGTATTCCAACAATTTTTAGAAAATTTCAGTCCTTATGTTGTCAGTATCGAAATTCCAATATTCTTTCTAGCTCCTTAGAAATTAACATTATTATTATTATGATACATGTATGGGACGGGAGTGTGAGGAGTTTTCAACAACTCAGTCATCACTAAGAAATTTCTTGCTAGTTGCCACTTGGGATCTCTTTAATTAAGGAGAAAATTCAATTCAACACAACTTTTTTAATATCATTAACCTATGTTTTATATAATCATTACATTGTTTTTTATTCCAAAATTTTGACTTATAATTGTAGAAAAATAGCCTATTATTGTTATTATTTTATGAAAAATTAAATGACATGGACTTAATGATCATACATTTGTAAACTTTTTACATTCACGATAAACATAAATTATTGATTCGAACGGTTATTTGATGATAAAAGTTATAATTATTTAGTAGATAATGAAATCAACACTTATCAATTATCACTTGTCAATTATTATCAGTGTAAAATTAGTTTAGACTGTGGTACATGTTATTTTTTTTCAATTACAACTATAGAAATATTAAATTGAGAAGTTTATCATATTATAATACCATTTTTTGAAAGAGAAATGATAAATTTCATATAAAACTTAGCAATCAAATTAAAGAAATCTAATATGTCTTCTTTTATCCTCTTTTATTTGATTTGACTATTTCAAACTACAACTTTTGGTTTGGCTATTTTAAACCACAACTTTAGATGTACATGGTGAGTCTTCCTTACTTTATAATTTAGCATCATGACACTTCTTGAAAAACTCATTTGTACTATATTATGGGATGAAGTTAAAAACCTTTTCTTTATACTCATCCATTCTATAACAATTGACTCGTTAGCAAAAAAATTAAAAACTGTCCCAAAATAATTAACGCTATTATTTTTAAGATATTAATTATACTTTTTTAATTTTACCTTCTAATTAATACTACATAAATCACTTTCAATTTAATATTTTTTATTTTAAAGTTTAGTTCAAATGACAAATATTGATATTGTTAGATTGAATATCATATCCTGAATTTGAACATAAAATTTCAGTTATGTGAAAATTTATTTATCATTTCATTATATATATATATATATATATATATATATATATATATATATATATATATATATATATATATTTTTTTCTAATTTATTTATACACTTTTTAAACGTACAAGAAATAGTCAAATAGATGGATTACTGTGAGAAGTAGAAAGTGTCATATGCATAGTGAATGAATTCAAAATTGAGTGCATGAATGTGGAAAAAGAAGCTTATATGTCTTAATATTATTGCTTCAATTATTTGTGTTGGACATCACCCGGCAATGGACTAAGGTCAATTTTTTGACATGATGCAATCACTAGGAATCTTCCTTTGTGCTACCTTGCTTAGCAAGTTATAGACTTTTTCAAAAATCATGGAAACAACTGTCCAAGATATAAACTCCTACTATAAATTTAGTACTCTTTCATTGATTAATTATATCATCAAAAATCTTAAGCTATACACTTTGATAACTAAAATTTCAACCATGAATATGATCAAACTAGGAGTACTTGTTTGCTCAAGTTTTCCTTTGTTGAGTTGCTTTCTGGAGTCCATAGCTCAATTTTTTGTTGATTCTCAATCAAGCTTCAATTCAGCATCCAAGGAAAATATGTTGAACGGGAAGAAAGAAGATGCATCAACCACCGCTAATGTTGCAGCCCAAAAGCACTTTAGACAAATTCAATACATATGCTAAAGGGGTCTTATTGGATTAGCGTTTTTGTGGGTAGTAGTCCTATTTAGAAATCATGTCTAATTTTGTTAGTTTTTTTTTTAAAAAAAATTGGGGGATTAATATTCTCTAGTCTAAGCTAAAACTCTTGGGATATTTCGAGATTTGTGGTATATGGTGGAATGAATTAGATTGAGATGGAAGAGTTAGTTAGATTTTTCAAAACTGACGTTATATGATTGCATTTTATTTCATTCCACTATATACCACCAATTGAAACATACCATAAGTTTTTAACCTCAATTGATTGTTATTGATATGTGGTTGTTGCAATATATAAGTATGTTGTCTTTCATGTTTCGATAACTAATCATAATTTTTACAATTTTTTACTTTTTATTTTTTTACTTCAGAGACTCCTATTTGATAACAGTTCTTGAACTTGAACGTGAAGACTATCCATATAATTCAATAGATTCTTTTTTCTTGGGCTTAACCCTCTTTTTTCAAAAGAAAAATATGTTAAACTTTTGGTGTGCATATAAGAAATTCAGTACTAGCTATAAGTGGTGTTGAAGTTTAGAATCAAGTGAGAATAGAATGAAACCAAACTTTGTTGTTTTAATATTTACACGGGTAATATATATATATATATATAAAAAAGAATGTGACAAACACGAATAAATATTAGTAAGAGATGCATCATCTTATTGAACAAAAATATGCTGAAATAGAATGTTCAAAAAGTTATACTTATTGAATTATTTTGTTAAGTAACTACTGACTGAATCAAACAATTGTGAGAGTCAACCCTCCTAAACAAACTCAAATAGCTAAAGCCATGAAAGATAAGCAAAACCCTCACGCTCATGTGTCAAAACCTGGATTTGGTAACTAGTTATATCTTATTTTTAGTATACCATTATCTTCGATAATGTTACACAAACACCTACTTTTTATACACCCGCGCTGCATGTAGTTTTTTTTTTCTTTCACAAACAACGCACCCTGCAATCATGCATAAATACATAGGCAATTTAGTTAATTGGATGATTAATTCAAATTTCGGTCAAAATTATAATTAATTCAACTACTTAATTGACCATAATTTTTAATGTGATCTAAATTAATATTCTACTCAATTTGATTAATCACTAAAGTATCATAAATTTCTGAAATAGTGGGTGTCTATGAAAGATTTTTGTATTATATTTGCTTACAAATAAATCTATTTTCAACTAGGCATGGCAACGGGGCGGGACGGGAGAAGATTTCGCCTCCTCCACACTCGCACCCGATTAATCGGGAAAAATCCGCGCACACACCCGCACTCGCCCCTGTTTTATAGCAGCTGTAAAATTTAGGCACCCATCCCCGTCCGCAACGGGCTCGGGTTTCTCCCCCCGCACTCGCACCTACTGATATATATAAATTATAAATTTAAAAATCATATTTATTATAATAAAATAATTATTATTAAATAATAATTAAATTAAAAAAATATTTTCTATAGAGATAAAATTATAATTTTTAATATTTAAAAAAATATTAAATATATATTTAATATATATATATATATATATATATATATATATGTATATAAAATTTGAAAATTGCAATAATATTACTTGCGGGACGAGTTCGGGGGCGGGGTGGATATCACCACTTCCAAATCCATCTCCGCCCCCAAATTTTAATGTGTGGGAAATCCGCACCTGTATCCAATTAAAGCGGATTTTTCCCGCCTAAATCAAGCGGGTTTGGGTGGGTACCCACGGGTGCGGATTTTATTGTCTTCCCTATTTCCAACGCCATACTCTTAGATAAGACAAGATCACCACCGAGGTCTAACACACTTGTTGGCACGCATGATGTGTAAGTGTCCTAAATTTTGAAGTATCAACTTTCATTCCTATTCATAAAATAGAAGAAAAAAACAAGATCTAAATCTAAAAAAAAAAAGGATTTTACTTTCCTAAAAGGTTTCTGAATGTTTTATAATGGATTTTATTTTTCTAGGGAGAGTGCCCTATTAGTGTCGATAATTTTATATGCTTCCATGAAAGCACATGCTCATCATAAGCAATTATTTTATCTAAACTGCATAGGACAATTACCATAAGACTAATAAGATAAAACATTACGCTTATAACTAGATTACAGCACATTACAAGGAGGAACATTATTATATGGATGTAAAAGAGCCATAATATGATTGCCTAATGTGTTTCATGGACTAAATATAGCTTCTGATCATCCTTAATCATGCTCACATCAATAATTTTACCAGCATCTTCTGATAAAATACAAGAATCACTAGAAAATCCTATCTGTTCTGCTGCTGTTCTGATTAGCTCTTCAATGGTGTGTGGAACCCATAATACTATTCCATTGCTTCTATGCTCTTTTGGATCCCACGGGTGGAAAGGGAACACTGTGCACTTCTTAGGATGTACTTTATCTGAAGAAGAAAAATGATAGATGAATTTAAGATTAAAGTATACAACAATACATGCACACTTAGGAATTCAAGATTTGAATTTACTCCTAAGATTTGAATTTAAGATTGAGTTTACATAAATACATGCACACTTCTTAGGAATAAATTCTCGTGTTCCATAACCCATTCTACTGCACTTACTACCACTTTTTAGAATAAAAGAAGGCTATCGCAACATATCAGTACCTGTAATTTCTTGGGAACAAGGGAACTCTGACAATTGAGCAGATTTTGCATCTTCTAGTAGCTTTATTAGATTCTTATTTCCACTCATCCGGGCTTCATCAAGTGGGGTATTTCCCCATCTGTTTTGTAGTGAAATGAAAATTAACAACAAGTTTTGGTTCCGCTTAATGTATGTAACAATGAAAAGGAAAGAAACAACAAACACATACTTATCTTATTCTACATAAGTGTTTTCAGTTTTCAAATCAGAAATACGGGGAGGGAAAAAGAGATCATAGAATGGACAATTTTGGTGGGAGCAATAGTGATGTCTTTAAATACAATAAGAACTCACAAAACAATATTGTTTATACCGTGTTGAAGTTCTGTTATGGAATTGCATATCCAGAATATGGTAGGAAAGCAAAGCTTCCAAACTATAATTATATGGATTATGGGCATGAATTCTAGAAAACAGCAGCATCGAGCATCAGGATTATAGTTGTTTCAGTAAACACATGTGCGCGAACAAACACACAAATGAGTACATGTAGTCAGATCCAACATCAAATTGCAAAGCCTAGCGCACTAGTGAATTAGGCTAGCCTTAAATAAGCATGTCTTTTTGTTTTTCAAGTGAAAGCAAGTATGAAAAGGTTCCCTACTTGAAAACACTAATCATGTTAGTCTGCATAAAAGAAGAACCAATGAATGGTACCTGTCTTTGGTAAAAACACTAGCTCCGGCGTCTAATAGCAACTTTGCCATGAAGATTAAACCTTCCGATGCAGCGACATGTAGAGGGCTTCGATAGTCGTAATCTTTCAAGTTAGGATCCACTCCATTAGATAAAAGCCTTTTAAGATAATCCGAATCTCCTCTTGCAACTGCTGTGCATAAAAAACTACCACCATTTTCTATCCTCATTGAGGCCCCTTCTCTAACAAGTAAAGAAGCAACCCGATCATGGCCATTCTTAACTGCTTCAAGTAGCGGTGTGTTCCCAAAGTTATCTAAAAAATTACCACATCAGTGATGTTTGAATTACCTACAATTTTAGTTTGATCCTCAAGGAATATCTCTAAGTTACACAATTACCTTTGACGTTGATGTCTACACCTTTATGAAGAAGGAGAATTATGATATCTTCATATCCTCTGCATGCTGCAAGATGCTGTTGGAAAAACAAAAAAGGTTCATATCAGGCAAGCATTTTTATGACAGCACTTGATAGAAAAATAGTTAACTGACCACCACATCATAGATGCAGAGAAAGAAATTGATTGATAACAAGACATCATAATAAGAGGTTTCAAGCTCCTAACCAAAGGTGATCTTCCATCATAATCTGTCTTGTTGGGATCAGCTCCAGCTCGAATCATGCTTTTTAGCTGATACATATCCCCATCAAAAGCTGCTCTATTGACCTTCAAAGCAAGTTCAGATTCTAGCTTTCCGATATGAAATGAGATGTCTGACTCCAATTGCTTACCTCGAATAGACTCTTTTCCCTATAAAATATGAGGTATTTATATGTCTCATGATCAGATACTCCATTAAAGGGAAGATGATGTCAAACATAATATATATGACATGATTACCACTAGAAGGTTGTCTAACACTTTCTTCCCATCATAAAAGTATATATCAAGGATATTTGTAAATGATTGTTTATCAAGCCGCAGGACCCTACACAGTTCACAAACGCGAACAGTATGTGGCTGAGGAATGTTGCAAAGAATAGATATTTCTCCAAATGAACTGTTGGGCTGTAGAAGTGAAACAGTTTCTTCAGACCCATCTTCAGCTATGCCTACTTCCTCCTGCATTGAAACAGTTTTGAGCATTCAATAAACATAACTTGAGATTTGTCTTCTGTGGAAAGTTTTCAATGAAGTAGTCCTAAAAATTCATACTAAAGTTGTTTTCTCTTTGATGACCAACTGAAGATATGATGAAGCACATTCATATGATTCTCAGCGCCACTATTCTCGTATATTCTTTTTTTAAGGTAATACAATGTAAAGAAGTAAGAAAATTTAGCATCACCCAACATGTCTCAGGCATAAAATGGTGTGACTAATTCCAATAACTCAGAAGCTATGACTATCAGAAACCTGGATGGTGAGAATAGATATAAATTGAGCAATTGCAGGAGTGTTTGTGGAAATATAAAATCATACCAGCACACCATCACAGACAAAATATAGTTGATCTACAACATTTCCTTGTTCCAGTATAACTTCCCCTGGAAGAAAGAACTCCTCATGGAGCCTAGTAACCTGAAAGTAAAGGAACACAAATTATTATCACTTCACATCCCTCATGCAGGAAATGATAATGGACGGTTCAAAAACTCTCATTAAACAAAGGTGTTGCAGAAGAGGCCCATACTGGCAAGTTTTTTTATCGATACAAAGTTCAACCTTCAAAGTAAAAGTGGAGATATCAGTAAATAAGCAAACATATGGAGAAAAGAAACAGGCTTATGCCCATTACTGTTCCTAGTCCCTTGGGTGCACACATAGGAACAAGGCAACGCTCGAGTCTAAACACAACTTTGACTAGTGTATTGTTTGATGGACAATGGACAGTATGAGTAAAAAAACATTTTTCAATATCTTTTGAAATCATCTCTTTCCCTTCCTTTTTGTGGTAGCATGTTTGCTAGTATTGTCGGACTAGGAAATAATATTGAAGTCTAAATAACAAAAAGTTTCTTGTCAAAGAAAAAGGGGCTAGATAGTGTTGATCTCCTCAGTTTTAGTTGTAACTTGTAACTTGTAGATAAAATCCAAACAGCAAAAGTGAGCTTTATACACCAAAAATACAGATAATACTATTGCCATTTCATATTGATATGCTAGGCAATGGGGAAAATATTACTTACAATTTGATTGATGAATTCTGAAGAGCAACCTCTAAAAAGAGAAACTTTTTCAATGTATGGCAAATACAACGATTGGGATATCTGCAAAAGGTAATTAGTCTGTCACACAAAAACCTACAAAAGCAGAAGAACAATAAACCAGATGCTGTCATGGAAAATGTGGACAGAAGATGGCCTCACTCCCACAGAAAATTGCCGGGACAGGGTGGAGTCAATGAAAATAAACAGAAAAATATATATTACCAAAGAACAAAAATGAATATACTTAAACATTAGATTCGTCAGAAAAGTGAATCTGGCCAATAATATGATGTCATTGAGATCCTTATCAATAATCAATTTCCTTAAATCCCAACAACCGACAATGGAAGTTTGAATGATCACAGTTCAGATTATCATGATTCATAAGTGAATTTCAAGAAAAATATACTATATAATGTATAAATCCATTATATCCTAAAAGTGGAATCTATTACAATTCCTAATTGAATAGTGAATATCAAGAAAATACACTTCTATCAACAACAACAAAATACACAGTATAACGTGGCAATCCTTTAGAACCTGAAATATCATCTTACCTACATTGAGAAAAGATGTATGGAGATTTCCACTAGGCATCAGTATTCAACTGAAATTTCTTTTATATATTCAGATATTAGCAAATTCCATAGTTACAAATAGTACCATTTATTGCATATTTAGCATGCACTTTCCTCACAAACTAGTTATCCATAATAAACGAATTCATCACAAATTGGACGTCTATAATCTATACAGAGATAAAACATAGGGACAACTAAAATGATAATTTTCATAAATAAATAATCATAAATGATGTTCAAAGCCCTATTCTTTCTCTTATTACCTTAGATCGAATAGAAATGGGAATGTCCTGAATGACAGAAGCGTCAGTGTAGCTGCTCTCGAACTGCAAGCGCACATGGCCCTTTATTTGTTCACGGATATCCCTACCAAGTTTATTTCTATTCATATATTTCATCAGATCTGTCATCCTGTCCCTAAACTTTTCAGTCTTTGATCCCTTGACTATCAAAGCTGTCATGTTACCAATCAAATAAGCACCAAGAACCATGTCAAATGAAACATAAATCATTATGAATATCATCTCCCTCAAATTTACTGCATGTATGTCTCCATAGCCTGTGGAAGAAAAGAAAGTTGCAAACACGATTCATTCAGAGTGACTTTCCAAGAGAGATAAGATATACTATACACAATTTGGACAAAATATAAAATTATTGAGAATCAATGCAAATAATACATGGATCTATATAGTATAATCAATTATAATATTTGTTATCAAATATGATCGATGAATATCCAGAAACCCGTAGAAGAGGTTCTGGTAACTATCAGTTCATTCATTTAACCTTGAAAAACTTCAGCAAACACAAACAAGGTAACAGCTGAGTCAGATATGAACTAAGGTTGACCAACAGTAGCTGAGTTTCTGCTGCTTTATCATTCATAGTAAATTTGAGCAACAATGACATGCACTAATGACCAACAACAGAAATCAAGACTTGGCTTCCAAGTGGAGTTGGTCACAGGCTCTAAGTCTGACACAAACCAAATGTTCGCCAAATCTTTTTAATTTAGAATGAGATCTTTTTAAATGGTTTTTCCTACAATATTCTTCAGACTAACTCTAATCTTTTATTTGGAATTTCTTTTGTCTTCGTCCAATAAAAAAGAGTAGAGGAAGAATCGTTGATCCAGCACTTAAAAATATGTCTAAGTTATACAATTGGCTACCAATTACTAGCACACCCGTCTTCTTTTATCTAGGTTTATGACCAGCTATACAAATACTGGAAGCAGACCACTGCATAAGCTGGGTGAAGATAACTAACGCCAGTAGCCATTGTGAAAAAAATGAAAGAAACAAAACTCTGCTCTGTGAACTAAAGAAAAAAGAAAGGAAAAAAAAACCTACCAACAGTAGCCATTGTAACAATAGCAAAATACATTGATGTCGTGTAGCGCTTCCAAAGATCAATTTCTCTAAAATTTGAATAACTATAGTCACCTAGTTTCAAACTTCCTATCCATGTGTAACCCTCTTGGGATTCAGGTAGTGTAGTAGCCAAATAGTAGAAAATGCAGGCTGCGGTGTGAGTGCAGTAGAGTTCAACTACTAAAAGTTTCACAATCCGAGCAATAATGTAATTCACACGTATGTCTTTCTCCAAATTCCTGAAAAAATGCACAACTCTCTGCGCCCTATATAATCTGATCCACAAAAGGTACCTAACTTCCTCTCTCCGTCCACAAGCCTGTTCATAAAAGGTTATCTTAGTGGTTAGAGCAAGATCCATGAACTGAAAACTTTCAGTAATAAAGAACTTGCAACAAAACTAGAATTGTTCACAAAAGCCTTAACATGTTAGAATAACAAGTTCCTTTCTTCGTCTGCACAGGCCATGTTTCAAAAGCATAGCCAACAATAATCTTGACTTGTGTTTAGCTACATAAATTGCACAGAAACTCACACAAGTTCAAAATTCTAGTTTTTAATAACCAGCTTGTGCAACAAAGTACTGCAAACATGACTACTAATATATACATTATTATGTCCCTAAACTTGTAAACCAACGAGGCATTCTAATAATGTAATTGACTAGCATGATGGTTAGACACAACAGAAATACAAAAAAAGTAACAATAACACATGTGCATTGCTATGCCTATGAGGGCTTAAACTCTATTTGTGACTATAGGACATAAATGAAATGCCCAAAAAGTTCTATAACCGTAACATAAAAATGCTATTTGTGTTCCAATTCCAAGTATTGAGACACACTATCCAGATACTGAGGAATTTATGCCTTTTCCCTGATTAGCCAACTAACAGTTGGCAAGATATTAAAATTATTTAATCAAATCAAATCCCAATAAACCTCCATGACTCTATGGAAAGTTATAGACAGAGTAAAATGAGTATAAAGATTCCTCTAGTTCTAACAGATGACATTTTATTGCAAACTGAAAAATATGCTAAAAGCCTAAAACTACTGTGAAACGTGAACAGGCATTATATAAACATTTGTCAGACAACGTTTTGAATTGTAATAAATAAATTAGAGGTCAAAAAAATCATCAGGTAAGCAATCTAAGTACTCAGTAAATTTAGGTTTATCTGCAAGAAATAGAACCTTGTAGATGAGGTCCCAGGGCATACATCCTAAAAGATCAATGACAAAGCTAGATTTTAGATACCTGCACAAAAGTCATAAATCAATTATATGTAAGCCATAAATCAATTAAAACAATCCAATATGCTGACCGCTGTCCCATTTCAGCACATATCAAATAACCTCAAGCTTTCACCAAGACTAAAGTCATGCTCATACACAGTTGGATCCTCAGCAGCCCCTCTATCTCTTCAACGAAATCTCATCCATTGCATTGATCTAACAACCGAATATTTTGGATAGAGGGGTCGGAGAAGACCCAAGTCAAAAGTTGTACATATCCAATGGTCCCCACTGCCATTGTACTGTATGTGCAACGACTATACGGGACCATTGTCCACAATAAAAAGCATTAAGATCATGGCAACATTAAGAGGTGGAAATTTACTTTAGAGCAATAGGAGTTCGCTTGTAGACCATGCGGTAGGTCTGACTGTCTCTATAAGCTACGAAGAACTGCAAAACAATGTCTACAAGAAAAGCTATTTGTCCTATAATGTCCAGTATAAAAAGATTCTCTGGCAGACCACGAAAGAATGCAAACTCCATTGGGGTGAAGAAAGATGAGTACACTGCCCATAATAATATGAATTTGATCCATGTCCGATACCACCTGCATTTCTCATCAATATCAGCAGCATAAAACAATTTAATCTTTCATTATTGGAATCAAAGTCAAAGCATTAATCAAGGTAGTTGCCCAAGGTGCCCTCAAATTCCGGCAATTTACCGGAACCTCCCTTCCCGGAGCGTAAATGTGAATGCAATACACTACTGAGCGGTAGTGTATTTTACATATTGTGAGCAAAAATTGGGTGGGATGAACAATTACCATTTATCAATACTTGAGGCTTAAGCGAGAGGGTATACCCGTCATATCAAATATCAAACATAAAATACATTTCTTCTATTTGCCTATTTCTTCTACGATTGCATCCATCAGTTCTATTTTTACAAAATACATTTCTATTTTCTTTAGCAAGGCATAATGCAACATTAATAATGTTAACCTTTATTTTTATCGCGTTAACATGAGATTGACCCATGTTCAACACGAGTCCTACTCCTGCGATCAGTCCATTTGTTTCCCCGGTCGAATGTTGTTCGAAGCTTAAGATGAATTCATTTGATGTTATGGGTTAACTCTCAATAAAATTTGCTAATAAAAAAAACTTAAATATGTAATTAATCTTTACAAAATATAATAAATTTGATTATAGTCGTTCCAAAATAAAATAAAATAATTATTGAAGTTTCTTCAAATTTCAAACATTTTTGCTATTAATTTATTGTAGTTCCTGCAAAATAAAAAATTATATTTAGTCCCTATAAATTATAAGAATTTGATTTATGTTTACAAAAAGTTCATGTTATACCTTTCTTTTCTTCAATTAAATTAGCTATTAGTGGAACAATACCAATCAATGGAAACTTATTTCAACAAGTATGCACCACATATTAAAAAAAAAAATGCATCGTACATTAACTTGTTCAAATAAGTTTCATTATAAACCAAAAGAGACATCCAAAAATTGCATTATTACAAAATTCAATCTCTAAGTTCATATATTTGTTACTTTTATATTTAGTTTTGTACATTTAAAATATTCATATTTCATTCATACAAAATTAAAAAAATTCTAAATTTTTGTAGAAGAATTTTTATAATATTCTAAATATACTTACAAAAAATGATTCAAAAAATTTCAAGTTGAAGGAGAATTAAGCATATTTCATTTTAACAAAAACTAAAACTATTTGTTGAATAATTTTGTATGGAATAAATGTTATATATTTTTTTACGATAACTAAATTTGAAAGGTTAAAATTTTATATAGACTAAATATATATTTTATCCTACAAAATTTAAATAGAACTATATTATTGCGCATAAACAATGATTTGTTTAAGTGCAAAAATATGATTTTGTTTATATTTTGTAACAGTGGAACTTATTGGGATTGTTTTTGGTTTGTAATGAAACTTCTTTCAACTACTTAATGTATGGTGAATTTTTTTTTAATGTGTGGTATAAAACATATATTTCCATTGATTAGTTTGGTCTCAGTATTAGATGATTTAATTTTAAAAAAATACTGCTACAACATGAACTTTTTGTAGAAACTAAAACCAATTTCTTGCATTTCGCAAGAATTGGAATAGAATTTTTTATTCTACAAAGACTAAAATTAAATTTCTTACATTTTACAGAAATTAATTATATATTTAAATTTTAAACAATTAATTATTCAACCGTTAAAAAATCAATGTTGTAAGACATTAAAGACTAAATATTTACATTTTACAATGACTTAAATGAAAGTTTTTGTTTTTCAATGATTAAAATCAAGTTTTTATTTATTTATATTTTACAGAAATTAATGGTATATTTAAATCTAAAAAATATGATATGTTGTTGCATCATAATAATGTGTTTTTATCAATTAATTAATCTTTTTAATAGGGAATAAGATTGGAACTTGGGCCTTCTTTACTTTCTATCATCCTTGCCTAACCCTCAAATATTCCCGAAGGTGAATACTCCAAATTTCTTAACATTACATTTTTTTTTCTTCTCTATTTTTCTTTTCCTATAGTGTTGTGAATGTACCACATTTATTATATTATTCTTTTTATTCCTTTATCTCTCAAAATGCTAACTTTTTTGTATGAATGTCTAAAGATCATTTTCCTATTTCCAAATGGGCTGACAAAGGAAATTAGGTAAAACTTTTCAAAAGTTTATTCTTTTTGGATAGATATTTGTGAATATTCATTTGTCCTTCTGATTTTGTCTCTATATGTCCAAATACACTATCATAAATTAGAATATGATAATATATTTTACATTACTGAAAACTAATAAAAACTGAAAAATTAAAAGTTTTAATCAGAGATCACCCACCAAACAAATAGAGAACCTCTTTCTTTTAGTCAACATATTAAGAACCTCTTGTCACTGCTCACTATCCAATTGGCATATTGTACAAACATTCACATATTTGATAAAAACATATAGATTCGAAAAAAAAAAACATGTAGATCAAGACAAATCTGAGACACAATCTTATGGCTTGGCTGGTTCCTAGACATGATCTTATGGCAGAATTAAAATTATATTGTCATGTCATGAATAACAAGTGTGTAAATGTCAAAATGGCAGATGACTACCAATCAAATATAAAACCTCTTTTTTTAGTCAAAATATACAGAACCTCTTTCACTACTCACTATCCAATTGGCATATTGTACAAACATTTACATATTTTAAAAAAAACATACACATTCGACAAAAAAAACATGTAGATCAAGACAAATCTGAGTCATAATCTTATGGCAGAATTAAAATTCTATAAGTGTCATGTCATGTTTAACAAGTGTGTAAATGTCAAAATGGCAGATGCCTATTGTCTTCTACAATTATGTTACCTTTTTATAACTAATAACAAGCTTGTTTAGTTGGAATAACAATGAGAGTTTTTATATAAACGTTTAGATAAAATTCACCAAATTAAATTTTATCAAAAAAATAACTAAAATAAACTATTGATGAGTTTGGGTTTTAATTAAAGTCAAATACTAAAGGAGTAAGCAATTTCGATCTATGTCTAGAACATTAATCTGATTTTAGTGTACTCCCAAATGATCAAGATTTTTTTTCTCTAAAAGAATTATTAAAAAAATTAAACTCGCCGATGATTATCTTATTTATGCATATATAAAAAAAAACTAAAAATACCCATCAAATTTCGATCAACACATAAATTGGAATGCAAGTAAACTTTATAAGAATGGAGTACTGTACATAGAGTGTAGCAAGAAATATGTGTAGTTTATAAATAAAATATTAGATGAAATTTTAATTTAAGCCATTTTGACAATACGAATAAAAATTCCAGTAAAAAAAATACAAATAAAAACCAACATTTTTATTTATTGGTATTAGTATTGTGTACAAAGGAGTTCCTTCAAATTTAAATAAAAAAAGTTATTAAAGCTAATTACAAAAGTTTAATAATCATAAAAATAAATAGAACCTGTGTAGGAGAAAATAAATAGTTTTACTATATTAGGGTCCGCTTATTTGTATTTTATATGTTTTATTTTAACTTAAACTAAAACAAGATTTAGTTTGTTTTTCACCATTTTCTTTTACAATTTTGAAAAACAAATTCAATAGTATTCAAAACAAAATTGAAAATGTCATAGTATTATTTCTTAAGAATATTATTCTAAGCAACGAATATATATTTCATCTTCTCTATGGCACAATTGAGTATTTCATCTTGTAATTAGCAATTTAGATTAACTCAATTTTTTTAAAATTAAAATTATTTCAATTGTGAACGAGTACTTATTATACTATAATAATATTTATAAAAATACATTTTGTAAAAATATAAAAATATATTTTATTGCGTCAAAATATACAAATAATAATTGATCAAAATTTACTTATCTCGACTTAATTATAAATTATCATAAATCTTTTTTATTAAATATCAAATGGTTAAGACTAAAATATCAATTAAATTTAAGTGTAAATAATTAATCTTACTTTAATTATGAATAAACTAAATATTAAACATATAAAAATAGAGACATATTTTCATTGTCTTAAAATTTCATGTAAGGAGATGTCAAAAATCTTGTGTAATACTAAAATATTTAACTTGTTATTTTTGTGTCCACGTTCTCCAATAAAAACAGCTTCTTAATTTATTTTCTCTATACTATACTTTTGTAGTATTTTGGACCATAAAGAGAATAATTGAATTCTACTCAATATCAAATTATATTTATAGTCTAAAAACAACATTTATTCTAAATTTTATTTATTTTGTGGATGGCTTTCACTTTAATGACATGGACATGCTCCTTCAACAGATGGAAATCCTGTGTTATACGGATTTTTTTCATCTATATCTTCTTTTGAAAAGGAAAATTTTCAATATATCTTACATTATATTAATTTTAAAATAAAATATATTAAAAAAATAATTTAAAAAGAGGATATAAGTAAAATATCCCGCATTCTACAATTATTTTAAGATTATGATTACAAAACAAGTTTAAACGACAATATCATAAGTTTTTATTAGATTATAGTAAGTTTCAATTAAATTTTATATATATAATATATTTGTCATGTGATCTCCCTTACTTGACCTGACATTATAAATATTAAAATCTAATTAAAAAAATAAATATCATCATTAGTAAGATATTCTTAATAAGCCTATGATTAGGAGTGATAGACAACAACGCAATCAATCTAGCGATCAAATCACATGAATTGCGCAGACGGCCAAAGAAAAACAGCACATGCCACGTATAGAAGTTTTGTGACGCCCCTTCGTTCAAAATTGCCGCCATTTCAATCCACGAACTACCAAAACAACTTCCCAACCAAAAAACACATCAACACTAACCATGACCCTACCATACACTCCCCCTAATTAAGTAATTAAACTAATTAACCAACACTATTTCAATTTCATCACACTCAATAATTAACAATTATTACTACTAATTTTAGTTAATTAACTAATAAATTAAAAATAAACTGAAAAATAATAAAACAAAAGGAAGAAATTAAACAGGGCACTAAACTATTATTTTAGTTCTGAAAATATAAAATGATGTCATATTAATCTCTATAAAAACTCAAATTAATAATCAAAAATTGTATTATATTAATAGTAATTTGAATCTCTAAGAAATTTTCATGATAACAAAGTAAGAAGCTATATCTTTTATTTACTAATTTTTAATTGAATGAGTAATTTTTTCATTTTGTTTAATGAGAGACCAAAATAAGATTGGTTTCATATTTTTAGGAGTAATATAATGGTTTATCTTTAAATAAAGTAACTAACCGGTTATTAGGATGAATAACAAATTCATGAAAAAGAGCTTGACGACTGAACTTTCTCCAACCAATGGATAGCCCCAACTCTATCTCTATCAAATTAAACCTGCTTCCTCTTGATGATTTCAATCGATCCCTAAGATCCTGAACCCGATACTCTCTTTCATCCGCAGAAGATGATGATGATGATGATGATCTCGAACACGACGTCGTTTTCTTAATCCCGTTTTTCTCTTCTTCTTCATTTTCCTCTTCCTTCGTCCTCTCCTTCATCTCGATCATTTCAACCTAAATCGAAAATTTCAATATTCCTAAACGGTTAATCGGTTTCTATTTCTGAATCTGAATGGATGAATTGTAAATTTAAAACAATTGACGTGGTGTATGTAATAATGTGTATGAAGAGATTGAAAAATTGAAAGGTGATTAGATAAGAGCCACGTAAATTGGAAAGAGATTGAAATTGAAGAGAAGGATGTGGAAATGGAAAAAAAGTCACGAGAAGGATTTGAAAAAATGGTCACGAGAGATGTGTGAAAAATATTATTAATAGAAAGAAGGTAAGGTTCTGGTGTTGTTTAATGTGATGATTGAGGCTGGGTTTATGATGTGATTATGAAAAGGATAGAAGATGGCGAATTTGTTGGAGAGAAAATGATTGAAAGAAAGGAAGAAACCGCATTTGGGTTTCCTCTCTCTACTGACAGATACCGGCGGGGGATCCCTTTTTATACCTATTATGGGGCCAATTTTTTATTTCCAAAATCTTTAGAGGCACTTATTATATCTTTATATATATATATATATAGTTTAATTATATTTTAGATGCGTCGAATTGATTGTAATATTTTTTTTTAAATAGATATTTAAATTTGAATTTATCACTATTATATATATAGTATTTGTTATTTGACTAAATTGAAAAATATAGATACTTAAATTGAGATTATTTTTGGATAAGATTGTCATTTCAAATCATTTTTTAATCTTCAATATCACAATTTTTTTTCACTTCAAATCAGAATCAAAAGTTTATCATTGTTGTATTGCTAATTCACCTACGAGGACGTTTATTAATTTTTCCTCATGTTTGCTTTTCTTTTTTCATATTAAATCTTGGTTTTATTTGATAAATGTGTTGTTTCCAAATTTTCCTGCGAAGTGAAGTTTTTATCTACAGGAGATATTTTTGTCGATCTTTCATTTTCTACCATGCCATAA
Organism: Cicer echinospermum; assembly: GCA_002896215.2. Classification (NCBI taxonomy): domain Eukaryota; kingdom Viridiplantae; phylum Streptophyta; class Magnoliopsida; order Fabales; family Fabaceae; genus Cicer; species Cicer echinospermum. The sequence goes on from PGTU02000002.1 coordinate 40,128,669, forward strand.
AATGAGTTTGATTACAATGTTGCATGTATATATAGCTTTCATTTTTAACCAAAACTGAGATTTTCGGTAACCAAAAAAAGGGTAAGAAATTTCCTTCAATCTTCCATTTTGTTCTTCAAATTATTCCGTTAAAGGTTTCATTTTTACTAATCTTCCATCTTTACATGACTTCCATTTTTATAGGTTCCAACTTTACATGACTTTCATTTTTAAAGATTCCATCTTTACAAAGCTTCCTTTTTTTTACAAAGCAATCATCTTTATAAAGCTCTCATTTTTACAAAGCATTCATTCATCTTTACAAAAACTTCCATTTTCAAAATTTTCATTTGTAACTTGCTTCCAAAAATTAGATTTTTTGTTACAAAAAAAATAATATAAAAAAATTTACATAATTAAAAAATTATTTGTTCTAAAAAAAATACAGTTTTTAGATTAATACAAATATTTTTTAAAAGTAATTAAAATAATATTTTAAGATAAATAAATATAGTATATCAAATTTTATTAAAAAAATGTGATCATTAAATTTTAGAAAAATGTTGGATGGGTTGATCCCAATCCAGTAAGAATTTTTTGTTTAGTGTATGGATTTGATGGACTATTAGTTTGATAATAATTTGATAAAATTGTCACACTCGGTCTCTAGATTAAAAAAAGATCCATCCAATTTTCTTTAGCTAAATCTTGACCATTTATTTAATATTTTAATTCAATTTGTATTTTTTTAATCTTTTTCTCTTATTTTAACTAAAACGTAATTTTAATTCATTTAGTATATAATATTTTCACAAATTTCAAAAAAATTTATTTTAGAAACCAATTTCGAAACCACATTTTCAAAGTAGTATTTCAGTGAGTAAATGTAAATACTATCTAATGAAATCTACTATTTATGATTAAAATTAAAATATCATTTCAATTTCACTTTAACCTTGAAAACAGAGTTGAAATCTCCTCTGCCATAAAATAATTATTATTATCACGTTATTATAATAATAAAAATTTCCTTGTCTCTAATTGTTTATATAAAAATTTGATTACGATGATGAGTACATAAAAATTTGATTATGATGATGAGTACTTTTATCTGTATTTTTTTTTAGTGTTTGCTGATATCACAGCTAAAATGTACCGTTTCAAATGTGGTGAAAACGAGCAATCAGGTAGTGGCTGATAAACATGCGTGCGTATATAACATAATCAACGATTTACTACACTTATCAACTTCCACGTATAAAATATTTTATTCTACAAAAAAACAAATTAGGCAATTAAACATTTTCAACCAAATTATAAAACTTGGTGTCCCTCTTAATCACGAGTTGTCGTAGTGATAGAATAAGTTGTGCTGTGTTGTTTTTTTTCATTGTTGACTCGTTTATTTTAATTTTGAGATCAACTAATCATTTATTCATGCGTTTATGTCACGGAACGAAATATCATGATTAAATTTTCAATCACAACTTACATAGCAAAAACATTCAATTAATTCTTTTAAAATTAATGTTTAGAAAAGCTAGCTAGAGTTTTCATTTTGAAGATAACGAGTGATAAACACTTGTCCATAGATGTTTGACCGCGATATATTCATGGTTGACATTTTCAACGGATCGAGATATATAAATTGCTTGCTGTCATAATAGTTGATAGTTACTCAATGTATTAAGTCAGTTGTGTTATTTAAATCCATTTTTTTATATAGTGTCATGTTCATTTTTTAAATAAAAAATATTTTTTAACTGAACAAATATATTTTTATTATTAATATTTTAAATAATTTATTAACTAAATAAAATATATATTATTAATTATTTTTAAAATATATATCTTATTAATCACTAAAATTCATGACATTAATCACTTTAAAATACTTCTTTAACTACTAAATTGTAGCACTTTAAAGTAGTTAATATCTTACATTTTAGTGGTTAATAGTATTGTAATATAGTTCAAATTAGGCATTTACTTGTTTTTAAATAATGGGTGGTTAGCAAGTTTAACCAATGTGTGGTTAATAATTGAAGCTAGCTGCATAAATACTCTTGTAACCACAGTTAACAATAGTTGATGGATGAGCAACAATTCAGTTCCTGTTAAAACTTGTTATATGTTATCTTCCCCTCTCTCTCTATTATTCATCAAGATTCATCATCAAAGAAAAAACTGATTCCCAACATTTGGCACCAGAGCCCGGTTCGAGGCGGAACACGGCGGTAAACGATGGCAACGCAGAAGAGCAACGACCAGATTCCGGCGAAATTGCCGATCTTTGACGGTAACAACTATGAGAGGTGGACGGCGCAAATGAAGGTGGTGTTCAGGTATCAAGGTGTTCTTGATATCATAAGCACCGGTGTCACACCGTTGGCGGAGAATCCCACAGAAGCATTAAGAGCAACGCATCGCGAACAATTGAAGAAGGATGACAAGGCAATTTTCTTGATTCATCAATGTGTGGACGCAAACGTTCTTGAGAAGATCATAGAGTATGAGACTGCTAAAGAAGCGTGGGATGTGCTAGCCACCACATACGCCGGAGACAAGCAAACGAAGAAGGTGAAATTGATGGCGATGAGGCGTCAATTGGGGCTATTACAAATGGAATCCAATGAATCAGTGGCCAGTTTCGTAAACAGGTTAGTAGTTCTAACTAATCAAATGAGGAGTTGTGGTGAAACGGTATCTGAAACCATGAAAGTGGAAAAGGTTCTCACTGGATTAACCCCAAATTTTGATGGAGTTGTTTCTGCAATAGAGCAAGCTAAAGACCTAGATACATTAAAACTAGAACATTTGCTAGGTGCTTTAGAAGCACATGAATTGAAATTAAAGAACAGGGATAATATCAAGAAAAATGATAAAGAGAATGAGAAAGCCCTGTTTGCACAATCTCAAAAGAAAGGAGGTGGAAGTGAATCTTGGAAGAATAAGAGAGGAAAAGGAAAGTGGAAGAACAATAAGCAAGAAGGCTATAATCCTAAGGGTGAGAATCAGAAGAAAGAAGGTGACAGTAATGGAAAGGGAAAGAAGAAATCTAAGGAAGATATTCAGTGTTACAATTGTCAAAAATATGGTCATTATGCAGATGAGTGTAACAATCCTAAGGTGCCTAGAAAGAGAAATGAAGAAGCTCAATTTGCGCAAGACTCTGATAATCAGGAAACCGTAATGTTGATGGCTATCATTAACAGTGAAACAGGCTGTGAAGAATGGTGGTATTTGGATACTGGTTGCTCGAACCACATGACAGGGCATAAGGATTGGTTCTGTGAGCTTGATGAAACAGTGAGAAGAAGCATCAAGTTTGGAGATGGAAGATCTGTAATGGCCAAAGGAATTGGAAAAGTGAGCATAAGAAGAGTAGATGGAAGTAAGGTGGTGATTAGCGATGTACTGTATGTTCCTAATATGGAAAGTAACTTGCTTAGCTTGGGACAATTGATGGAGAAGGGCTTCTCAATGCATATGCAAGGTGAACATATGGAAGTTGCTGATACAAATGGAAAATGTGTCTTGAAAGTCCCTGTATCAAAGAACAGAACCTTCAAGGTTGGTGTGAGTTCACTTGAGCAGAAATGCCTAACTGCTCAAGTCAATGAAAGTGTGTGGAAATGGCACAAGAGAATGGGACACTTGAACTTCAACAGCATGAGAAAGCTGCAGATGAATGGCATGGTAGCTGGTTTGCCAGTAATTGAAGTTCCAAAGGGTGTGTGTGGTAAATGCTGTGAAGGGAAACAACCTAGGAAATCTTACAAGACTGCAGTGCCAACAAGAGCAAAGACAAAGCTTGAAATTGTACACTCAGATGTGTGTGGACCATTTGAAGCCAAGTCTTATGGAGGTAACTTGTACTTTGTCTCTTTTATAGATGATTTTACCAAGAAAATGTGGATTTACTTGTTGCAAAAGAAGTATGAAGTCTTTACAACATTTAAATCATTTAAGAAACTTGCTGAAAAACAAGCTGGAAATTCAATCAAGTTACTAAGAACAGATGGTGGGGGGGAGTATACATCAACTGAATTTGAAAATTACTGCAAGGAAGAAGGATTAATTCATGAAGTAATGGCACCTTATACTCCTCAACACAATGGGACTGCAGAGAGAAGAAACAGGACCATATTGAATATGGTAAGGTGCATGTTAAAGGAGAAACATCTGCCAAAAGAGTTCTGGGCAGAAGCAGTGTTTACTGCAACTCATATTCTGAATAGAAGCCCCACGAAGAGGCTTGAGGAATTAACACCAGAGGAAGCATGGAGTGGAATCAAGCCCAGTGTGAAGCATTTTAAAATCTTTGGCTCACTGTGCTACAGGCATGTGCCTGAGCAAAATAGAAAAAAGTTAGATTCAAGAACTCAAGCAATGATACTAGTAGGATATCACAGTACTGGAGCATACAAATTGCTTGATCCATTGAACAAAAGAATTGTGATAAGCAAATGATGTTATAGTTGATGAAACTAAGGAGTGGGATTGGAAATAACAGTCTTGCAAGCCAAACTGGTGATACAATGGAAGTTGAACTTGATGATAGTCAAATAGAAGAAGAGGATAAGGATATGCAAGGTAATAATGAGCCACAGGAAATTGTTGAAGGCAACTTAGCTGCACCCTTAAGAAGATCATTGAGACAAACAACAATACCAACCAGATATCAGGACTATGATGTATTTCCTGATAGTGCAATTAACATTGATGGTGATCTCCTAAATCTAGTATTGTTAGCAGAAGCTGAACCTGTGTCTCTAGAGGAAGCACTGGCTCACCCTCATTGGAAGGATGCTATGGATGAGGAATTGAGATCAATTCACAAGAACAAAACCTGGGAAATGGTAAGCCTGCCAAGAAATAAGAAGGCTATAGAAGTGAAGTGGGTGTTCAAGACAAAGGTTAAACCCTCTGGTGAGATTGCTAAGTACAAAGCAAGGCTAGTAGCAAAAGGATTTCTACAGAAACCTGGCCTTGATTTCAATGAAGTTTATGCACCTGTAGCCAGAATAGAAACTGTAAGAATGATAGTTGCAATTGCTAGCAGAAAGAAATGGACATTGAGTCAGCTAGATGTAAAATCTGCTTTCCTCAATGGTCCCTTAGAAGAAGAAGTATACACTAAGCAACCACCTGGCTTTGTCAAGAAGGGCATGGAAGACAAGGTGATGAAGTTGAACAAAGCCTTATATGGCTTGAAACAGGCTCCACGAGCATGGAATAGAAGAATTGATGGGTTCTTACTGAAATTACAGTTTGTGAAGTGTACTACAGAACATGGTGTATACTTGAAAGATTGTGGTAAGTCTGGAGTGCTAATACTCTGTTTGTATGTGGATGATTTTCTTGTCACTGGTGATAGTGAACAAGAGATCAATGACTTCAAAATAGAGATGATGAGGGAATTTGAAATGTCTGATATAGGCAGACTGTGTTACTTCTTAGGTATGGAATTTGTGTCATTCAAAAGAGGCATATTCCTTCATCAAAAGAAATATGCAACAGACATATTAAAAAGGTTTAATATGACTAATTGCAATCCTGCTACTACTCCTTGTGAACCAGGCATTAAACTCACTGCTGGTGCAGATACAGAACTGGTTGATTCTACACTGTACAGGCAGCTCATAGGCTCATTGAGATATCTTTGCAATTCTAGACCAGACATTACCTTCAGTGTCAGTCTAGTGAGTAGATTTATGGAAAAACCTTGCAAAGATCATATGCTTGCAGCTAAGAGAATTCTTAGGTATGTAAAAGGAACATTGGATTGTGGCATTCTATTTCCTACTGCAACAGGAAATTCTGAGTTTGAAGTCATTGGTTACACTGATGCAGATTGGAGTGGAGACAGTGTGGATAGAAAAAGCACCTCAGGGTATATTTTTATGCTTGGTGATGCTCCTATATCTTGGTGTTCTAAGAAGCAAGAGGTGGTAGCATTATCTAGTTGTGAAGCTGAGTATATCTCAGCTGCATTTGGTGCTAGTCAGGCTCTTTGGTTGAGCATGCTGCTCAAGGAATTAAATGTCAAGTGCTGTGAAGTAATGAAGCTGAGAGTTGATAATAGATCTGCTATTGACTTGGCTAAACATCCAATAGCTCATGGACGTAGCAAGCACATAGAAGTAAAATATCACTTCCTTCGTGATCAAGTCAACAAAAACAACTTAGCACTGGAACATTGCAGAACTGAGGTGCAGTTTGCAGATATACTAACCAAGGCAGTGAAGCCTGGAAGACTTGAAAAGATGAAGAACATGATTGGAATGCTCACATTAAGTAATTTGAATTAGGTGGTGTATTGTAATATAGTTCAAATTAGGCATTTACTTGTTTTTAAATAATGGGTGGTTAGCAAGTTTAACCAATGTGTGGTTAATAATTGAAGCTAGCTGCATAAATACTCTTGTAACCACAGTTAACAATAGTTGATGGATGAGCAACAATTCAGTTCCTGTTAAAACTTGTTATATGTTATCTTCCCTCTCTCTCTATTATTCATCAAGATTCATCATCAAAGAAAAACTGATTCCCAACAAATAGGATATATGTAAATAAGTGACTAATGATTTATATTTAAGTGATTAATAGTATAAATTTATACACGTGCTACAAAAATATGTTTGAATAATAAATAAAGAATTAAAAAAGTTTTTTTTATAATAAAAATTAATTTTTTTTAAACAATACTCTACACTGGTGTTAAGTATTGTGTCCACAATTTATGTTCAAATAATATTTTTCATATTAGTTTTTAGAGGATTATGAATCATTATTTAGATTATTTTATTAATTTACTATCAAATTTAGAGCCATTTAAAATAAATTATGATTTTTATAACTTTTTAATAATAAAGTGTTTATGTTTTTATTTCTTTGATTAATCCAACTCTTTTCCTAATTTTCTTCTTCATTATTTTAGTGCAATGTTAAATTTTTATGAGAAATTAATATGATATAAATGAAGTATATTTTAATCATATATAAATTATAAATACTCAAATAAAGTCAAATTAATTGCAAATAAAAAACTAAAATTCATAGTTGTAACTTTTACAGAGATGTCGAAATTAAATTTGTACAAAGATCGCTATCTTAAACTGACGCAAAATTTTCTTCCTCTAAATTTATATTATTATAAAAATATGTATATAGATAGATAATTAATTGAGATATTATCGTTGTATCTTTTACATAAACTTTGTTTTTAACTATATGTGTGTTAAAACGTGTAAAGAACACGTACTTCATTACTTTTTGTTTTGAAAATAAAGTTCATTAATTGAAGATACGAAAACAACTGCATATGTATCTTTAATAATCATATGAAATATTTATTGTCGTGTAATCATATGAAATATAAGAGTTGTTTAAATTATACAGTGGTGTGAGCGAAAATTTAATTATCTCATATTCTCATTTTTCTCTCATTTTTCTGTTATAAAATTCATTTTATTTGATATTATATATATATATAACTTGTTGGTAACTTGATTATACGTGTATCTCCATCCTGAAATTAAGACCACATCTATAATTCAAGGACCACACTTGTCCTATATGCGATGATAAACTTTAATCCTCTTTTGCTTCTTTTTTTTTTTTTACTTTTTTTTTTATGAATAATCTTTTGCTTACTTAGCAAGTAGTATTATTTAGCATTAAATTAAATTAATTCATTAGTGATACAGATATATGTTTGTATGAAAATGGAAAGATGCAAGGATATCCATTAAAGTTGTACACCTGCGTAATATCTAATTAATTACATATAAAAATATAATTAATTTAACTGAATAAATATTCAATTCAAAATTATTGAAAATAATATATTATTAATTTAACTATATAATTAACCATATTTTATAATATCATCTAAAATAATTATTTATTTAATTAAATTAATTATATTTTTTATGCGACTAATTTCTAAATGTCATATATATACGGAAAAAATCAGTGAACATAAAATATTATTGAAATGGAAAAGGTGTAGATCTTAGAAAGTTTTGGAACCACTTGTGAACAACACAACAAATAACACAACTTTAATTATTATTGTTTGGAAAAGAAATTTAGGTAAATGATGGAGCACTAGGATATTTAAGTTTAATTAATAACCGTGGGATGGAGCTTATGGTATATGACATCCACTATGTCCCCTAATGACGGCACATCCACCGTGTTGAGTTGTTTATAGAGATACACTATATTGGACCCGACTTCTACGTATCCACGCATTTATTATACGATTTAAATTTAAAATTAAAACTAAGTTTTAATGTATAAAAAAATTTAAAGTTTATATCAAAATATCAACCGATCAGTAGTGTCTAATTGTATTAATGGATCAAATTGTTGATATTGGCTAATCTAATTTCCACTATATCAGTGCATTTGCCACGTAATTTTTACTTATAATTTAATTATTTGTCCTAATTTTCTGCTTATAAAAAATTCCCCAAAGATGTATCTATATTTTGGCGTTTATAAGACGTGAATCATAATTAATTAATGTATATGAACTCTATGCAGATATAGCTTTTAGAATCACTCCCAACATTCCTTCACTCCTGATAACGCCATTGGTCCTTTATTTCGTGATTTTCAAATGTTATTATTTTTTTTTTTTTTTATAGGTATAATTGATCATTGATTTATTTATTTATTTATAAATAAATGTAAGTAAACTGATTGATAAATTAGTTTTTTTGAGTTTGAATTTAAAATATCATTTTTATAACTCATTTGACGTTTTTTTTAGTTCACCATCAAATTATTTATTCGAAATTATTGTTAATTTATTGATCTTTAAATCTGATTAATGATATAAATAACCAGAAACTGAAACCTAATAAAAACTTTGTCCATCCCCAAAAAACAATTAAATTAATGCTACCTTTTCATTCGGATTTGGCTAAACTGAAATTATCATAATTTTGCAGTAGGAATTTATTGAAACTATATATATATATATATATATATATATATATATATATTTAATGTTCAAGGATATCTCAAACATCATTAATTCTAGTGGAGCAAATTTGAGAGAAACTCAAAACAAAAAAAATTAAAATCATATTTTTTTAAATAAACAAAAATAACTTATTGAAACTATTATACATATATTTTTTATTTTGAGGTTATTTTATCAATCTAAATTTTCTTAAATGTACAGTTTATTATATATAGTTCATCTTGGTTTACATGCTAACTTTTGGTAAAATATAATATTTAATTTTTTAAGTTATTTAATTATATCAGAGTAACTTATATATATATATATATATATTGCACGAAATTGGTCATTCAAGTTATAATACATGTCCACCATAACCCGCTAATTAAACATAGGTCAAATGAGCTATTAAAAGAACTTAATATCAAATAAATCTTTAAATAATCTAATCTAATAGACCATATTTATATATTTAAAACAATCTATCAAGCAAGATAAAGCAACTTACAAAAACATGGAGCATGGACAGATATTTCATTAATTTTTAATTATTTTATTTACTTCATTCAAGGAACATAAAAGAAATAAATGGAGTAAATAGAGAGTACGTAACAGTTTTCATCAAGCAATTCAAAGTATGATGTATATAATAAAAATCATATGTTAGACTTTGGTTATTGGAATCGTAGAAGCATTTCCAAGCATGAAATAATAGAAAAATTCTAACACATTGTACGTAGACTTTGGTGTTACAGAAATCGAGGAAGCAGTTACAAACATGGAAGAATAAAAGAAATGTAAGAGCATATATATTTTAGAAAAATTGTTAGTGTACACACATACATCCTTTAAATATTTTGAAAGAGAAATAAATATTAAAAATAATGTAATAGATGTAATATATTAATAGTGTAATATAAAGAGATAAATAAATAAAAAATGAGATGTGAATAAATATAAAAAATTTAAAGATATATAAATATATTATCACAGATTTTAAACTTTAATTATAGAAATCACTATGTTTTGATTTTTTTATGATATTTCACTCGTGTTATAAAGAGTATCACTTTTATTCATTGTATACATATTATAAGATAATAATAAATTAAAATAAATAGAATAATAATTTTTTGAATTTTTTTTATAAATAATTAATGTATTTTTCACTATCATAAATATAAAATAAAATAAAAATATTTTAAAAATAAATATATAATATTAACTAAAAATACAATAAAAAATATATATATAACATTAACTAGAAAATACAATCAAAAAATAATCTCTCTGACATTAAAAAAATAAAAAAAATCTTTATTTTAAAGATATTTTTGTTAAAGCCACATTGCCTATGACATGGGGGCGCAAACACACATATATACTGACGAGGAGTTCGAGATAATGAAAGCAACTATAAATATAAAATCTTCTATAATTATAAAAATTTTGATACTATATATTTTATTCAAAATTTTTAAAGGTCTGTTTTTTTAGCATTTTAAAAGGAAAGACTTTGAATAAATAAATACATATTTTAAAGTATATTTAATATTTAATAAAAATTAAAAAATAGCATGATATTATGATAAATAATGATATAAAATTAATCTTTTGTTTTAAATTTAAAAAATTAAATTAAATTTATATTTAAAATATATACTTAGCCTTTCGAAAAAATTTCATTCCAAAACTCTTTAAATATCAGCTCACAAATAAATAATTCAAAAATATTAAATATATAAATCATTATTTTATATATTTAATATTTAATTTATTCTTAATTAACGTAAAAATTTAACTGCTAATTCAATATATAACGATTACAATACACATACATCTATAATTTTTTTATTACACCGTGAACACATCAAATCTATCGTATTATTAAAAAAAAATTTCTATGTATAGTTCCCAATTGAAATTGAATAGTTAAAAAAATTGGTAATGTTTAAGCGAGTATCTGTGACTGTAATCAAAAGCAACTTAATTAGTGTTGACTGACAATAAACACAGCACATATCTTTGATTTAATGAAGTTATATACATTTATACTATTCTGGTCAATTACCGCATGAGAAATTAAGAATAATAATAAAATAGCATAAACCTTAGCCTATTCATCTTAGTCAGCAATCTTTAGCCACTCAAAAAATATCAATTAAATAAACTGTACACGAAACAGTGGATGACTTGGAATTGACACATCACTGCACCAAAGATAAACATAAGTAAAAGTACCATATAAAGTAATTAAGACATCTTTTAACGGACCATGACTATGAATCAATTTCAGAAAATACTAAAAAAAAATAATGATTATAAACATTATCTTTAAAAAAAAATTAATAATTAAATATTTTAATTTTTATTATTAAGATAGATAATTAAACAATATTAATTTAATAATGATAGCATTAAATAAATATATTTTATATTAAATTAATATTAATTAATATTTCGTTTTATTTATAAAAATAAAAATAGTTATAAATAATTATTTTTTCAAAAATATCATCATTATAATTAAATTTTTTAATAATTTTTAAATATCAATAAATAGATCACTTTTACTACTACTTATAAAATGGTCCGAGTTCTACTCTGCCTATAAGAGCATCTACAACGGTGAACTTAATATGGGTTCTTTAGATGGGGTTCACTGTGCCACATCATCTTGAAGCAATTCACTCATTTTCTATTCCAACGGTGAACTCAACATGATTCAAGTTATACTATGCCACATCACCCTAAATCAACTCATTTATTTTTTACGGTTTAACTTTTAAAAAATCATATTATATTCCATTACTTTAATTTATACATTAATATTTAATTTTATGATAACTTAAAATGTTAATTTAAATGGAAAAATAAATAAAAAAGTAGTTAATAAAATTTTTAATAAACTTCTGTAAAAAAATTGTGAAGAAAAAGTATGAGTAACAAATTGTTTCTATTAATGAGCTAACAATCGTAATTAAAAGAGAAAAAAAGGCTAACGGTGGTATATTAACTAAAAAAAGTTAATGGTTACAAAATTATTATTATTTAATAAATTAAAAAGAAGTTAACGGCTATAAATTAATAAAAAATGATAAATTTATTATTATTAATAAATTAATAAAAGGTAGCGATTATAATTATATTATTATTAAATTATGAAATTAGATAGAAAAAAGAAGAAAAAAAAAGGTAACTGCTATGAAGCACCGTTCCTTCCTGACAGTATCGTGATGACACCTTGGCACAACTCCAACGGTGAACCCACAAAAAACTGGAAGTTAAGTTATTACACGCTGACGGACGAACTCATTTTCACTCCCGTTGTAGATGCTCTAAAGTAACAAAGTGTACAAAAACCTTTGGTGTACCATTTTAGAAAGAGAAAAGGAAAAATCTTTAATTCACTTATTGAGTATTGCTATATAAAGCAAGTGGATTAAAATAAACATGTATAGTATTAGAGGAATCTAAAGTGTGTGCGAGAGACATAGCACATTGCTTTAAATTTTTAAGAGTGTAATATTTTTATTTTAGTATATATATATATATATCCACACACGTAAGACTCATTTTAAAAACTAAAATATTTAATGAAAAAATTATTTTTATTGTATTAAAATAATTTTAAATGATAAATAATTACTTTATTATCTTATAGTATAGTATATTTTTTGAAATTATATTGCAAAATTTCTTAAAACTTATTTAAAAATATGGTAATTTTTATGATTTTAAAAGTAAAGTAATATTTGAAAAATTAAAAGATTTTAAAGAGGTTTTAACATACAAAATCAAGTTTTATGATAAAGTTTTCTTAAAATATTTTATTATTTTTTAAATGTATGTATGTTTTATAGAATAATATTAACGATTTATGTTATTGTTTAATTTGTGAGAGGAGTTTTTTGAAATTGAAAATTTTAAATCTTGTTTTTTTTATCTACATTGTTGCAAAATAGATTAATAAGTCTTTTCTTTATTTAAATTGAAAATGATTTTTAATTTTTTTTATTATAAACAAATCACTAATGAGGTTAAAAAAAAAAAAAAAATATGAGGATGATATTTAAACATTAATGTCGATGATTAATGTTGTTGTTTGTATTGGATGTTGCTAATATATTTTCAAGTTAATAAATACGTGTAAAACTAATTTTAACATAATTTTATTTTGGTTTGGTATGAATTTCTTCAATGTATATGTAATCTTTAGTATTTTTGTACAATAAAGACAACCTATATTTGATAATATATAAATACATATAGACCACCAAATTCATAACTCATTAAGGACTCCCAAAATCTCAAATACAACTCTATATAGTATTATCTCATAAAATCCAAGTTGAATTATACATATGATAATTAGTTTGATCAATGAGTTAAGAGAAATAAAATAAATATTGAGCAAAAAGGTTTAGCGTTTGAACTCTAAAAACTAATGTAACATCCGACCTCAAGCATGTGTGTCAAACATAATCATCATTTTAAACTTCATAAGAACAAGGTCTAGAAGTACAAGGTTATATGTAAAAAAAAAGTACAAAGTTAATCTTGATGCTTTAGATAATATTTGAGAATTTAGGTTTCATGTGGAAGTTATACATATATAAAAATATATTAAATGAGATAAATTTAACAATAAAAATACTAAGAGAATTAAATCTTGATACACAAACCATACATAAAAATTGAGAGTTATATAATTATTCACAAAAAATAAATAATAAAAAATAATGTTAGGACTTTTTACCCAAACTTTTAATTTTTTGATTTCATTTGAAAAATATATAATTTTCATTTATTTTTTCTTATGATTTTTGCTTGCTAATAAAAAAAATATTATAAATTTTTATTTATTTTTATTTATTTCATTTTTAGAACTAAAGATAACATGATAATAAAACAATAAAGAATTCAGATATTTTTTTATTTTATTAAAGGAAAACGAAATTAAAATTAAAATAAACAAATAATTAAGATTTTTAATTTTTAGAAATAATTTTCATTTGATTTGTCAAAACTGGTACAAAATTACATTTGACGGCAAGCGAGCAATTTTCAGGCGAGTCGCGGTTCTGGGCCAATCGCGATATGGCGATGGCATAGAAAACGTGGAAGTTGGCGACGACGCTTGGTGTCGGTGGCAGTGAGGAAGAAGAAGCTTATAGAGTAAAAATTGTGGAGGTGGAATGGACGGCTAAACACTCTCAAGGTTTGTCCGAAGCATTGTTAGTTATGTGGAAAGCATGAGGAAATGTTTATTCTTCTTGCATTATACAAAACAAGAGGAAATGTTGGTTGGAACTGAGGAACTTCAAATGCGGATGATTTATACTGGTTCACTATCGGTTCACTATCAAGGGACAGTTATGCTCGTTCCCCTAACATATCTTCTAATTTATAACCTGAATTATAACATCTGATCATACAAGTTAATATTCTCAACTTCCAGCATGAAGCCTACAAACCGTTTAGACCCTACAACACTTTGACCCTACGTGTCAAGTCTTCTCAACTTTCAACTTGAAAACTTTCAGTTGTTGAGACAAAATAACCACTACTGAATTGTGTTGCAAAGGAGTGAAACTGAGTTCTATTTTGTTTCTTCTAAGTGGATTGATTACAATGAATTTCAAATTAAAACAGAACATTAAGCACTAACTAAAATTGAACATTATTGTGTTGTATTTTCTTCTTTAGAATTGATCAATTTATATAACATGAATTACAGTTTCAATATTGTCACAAACAAATTCTAAGCTTATTTTTCTTGCGTGAGGTCAACATATATCTTTACAAAAAATAAACCTGATAGATATGGTTTGAGAATATGACAGTTGAAGCTTGATTAATTCCAAAATGAATCTTTAATCAAATCTTATAAAATGATTATGTGCGAGAATGTCTAAATAATGCTTGAGAATAATTCTCCTTGAATCTTTTGAGCTTATTTTCCTTGTGTGAGATCAACATAGATCTTCACACCAAAATAAACATTAATAGATATGGTTTGAAAATATGATCTTTAATGCTTTATTAATTTCAAAACGAGTTTTCAACCAAATCTTTTATAATGATTTTGTGCGAGAATGTCTAGATAGCGCTTCAAAATAGCTCTCCTTGAATCTTCTGAGTGTATCATCCTTGTGTGAGGTCAATAGAGATCTTTACAGAAACTAAAGCTTGATAGACATGGTTTGAGAATATGACAATTGAAACTTGATTAATTCCAAAACAAAATCTTCAACCAAATCTTCTAGAATGATTATGTGCGAGAATGTCTAGATAACATTTAAAGATAATTCACCTTGAATATTCTTTCATACGCTTGTTCAAGAGTATAAGAAATAGATCATAATAAGTTATTGGACCATCAGAATCATGAAACAACTCAGTCTTCATTAGAATGTTGACTTTCCATCAGAGTCATTGACTTTTTTCTTCAGAACATCACTTGATCATCAGAGTTAGATGTTGTGTTGCTTGGCTCAAGTAGTTAGAGGTAGAGACATAACTGCATGACTTAAAATTAGTGATATGGGAAACCTCACCTTGTTCGATCTTTAGAGCATGTTGCGTATCAGAGGCATCATCTTGGAGCAAGTTGCAATCTTCATAGCAAGCAAAGCTTGAACTTTAGAGACAACTCGAATAGAAACTTCAAAGTTACTGAAGTAGGTGCTTCAAAGGCACCCTTCAGACTTCAGAGGAATGCTAAACAAAGGCATGCTTCATTCTTTAGAAGCAGATGCGCATAAACTTCAGAGGCATATTGGGCAGACGCTTCAAAGACAAATCTTCATAGGCAGATGCGTGCACACCACAATGCATGTAATAATCAGATTTTGATTGAAAAATTGAGATTTTAGACGAATTAAATTTCGGATTTTTGAAAAGTTGTTAGAAACATTCAAGGAGGAACTTATAGGGTGTATTGTATTATATAATACTTAGCCCTTCCCTTAATTTGAGTTAGTATTAATCAAAATGTTGTTAGGTTGTTAGAGACTCATTAGGACTTAGTTATTTATCTGTTTTTACAATTAGTTAGATGGATTTACCTACACAATCTATATTAGTCATATTTATTTTTGTAAACAATTCAATTATCCAATAATAATTCAGATGATATTCATTAATTCTTGCCTTTATTCTAATATGATATCAATTGATATTTTTCTATTTTCTCTCCTTTCTTCCGCATTCACACTTTCCTAATTTCCTCTCAACCCTAAAACTTCCTTTCTCCTCTCCATTCTTCCATGGCGGCACACTCTGATTCTGCTCAAAATTCCCCCATTCATTTTTCCAATTAAATAAAAGATGCAACTCAAAATCCTCGCAACCCTTATTATCTTCACCTCGACAAAAATCTGAGTGTCGTTCTTGTCGCCCCACCTCTAAGCGACACCAACTACTACAACTGGAACAAATCGATGAAATGTGCTATCTATTCCAAAAAAAACTCGTTTTCATCAATGGCAGTTTACGAAAACTACCGTCAACAGATTCAGATTTTGAGTTGTGGGATTGGTGTAATAACATGGTCCTTTCTTGGATTACGAGGACCTTGTCGCCTCACATTGCTCAGAGCACGATTTGCTTCGATAGTGCACAAGAACTTTGGTCCGATCTTAAAGATCACTTCACGTAAGGTAATCACTTTCGTTTTTCTGATTTACTCAAAGATTTGCATTCAATCAAACAAGGGGATCGTTCTTTATCAACCTATTATACTGATTTGAAGATTTTCTGAGATGAATTAGAGTTTTTACGACCTACCCCTTCTTGTTCTTGCCCTACTCGTTGCACATGTTCTTTAAGTTTCGTCGTCAAAGAGTATAAACACAACGAATACATCATCTGTTTTCTCAAATGCCTCAACGACAACTACAATAATGTCCTAACACAAATTCTCCTCATGGACCTTTTACCATCATTGAGCAAAGCCTATTCCCTTGTTGTCCAACAAGACTAAACTCATACTCTGAGTCCTAACCCTAATTCTGCTTCTAATATCACTTCTTCAGACTCTACTATTTTTTCTGTAAATTATGGTAATTCTAATCCTCCAAAAGGTCATAATAGTCAACCCAAAGGTAGAGGTCGTGGAAAAGGGAAAATGTTATGTCGTCAACAAAATTAATCACACTGTTGAAAACTTCTATTTTAAACATGGATTTTCTCCCGGGTACAAATCCAAGACTTAACTCAACAATGAATCATCTGGTGATGGAAAAAATCATAGCTTGCAAATTCTTCGGTTAAGGACTCACTCACAAAGGAAGATTATCAATTCTTAGTCAATTTGCTAAAATCTTCTAAGGAGGCAAGTTCTAACTCATCCACTGACAAGGATAATGGAGTCGATCATAACCCTCATGTGGTTTCTAGTATTTCCAAGACAGGTAACACTTACCAACCTCAAAACATATGGATATTGGACTTTGGTGCATCAGATCATGTGTGCCCTAACATTAAAGTTTTTTCAACTATCAAATAGATTGCTCTTATTTCCATTATTTTTCCTAATGGGAGTAATCTGTAAGCATACTTTTCTGACACTATTTCTTTCAATTCTTTTTTTTTTTTTTTACCTTAAAGATATTTTATTTATTCCTCAATTTCATTTCAATCTTATATCCATTTCAAAATTACTCAAAATCTTAATTGCAAATTGGTGTTCTCACACAATTTTTGTGAAATTCAGGATATGGATACCAAGAGGATGATTGGGAATGTGGACCTCATTAATAATCTCTAAATCCTCAGTACATCTCATTTCACTAGTGTTTTAGATTATGATAGAGTTTATGCTTCTGTTAATACTACTCAATGTAATTCTTTTGACCTTTGGCATTATAGATTAGGTCATTCTTCTTATAATGTCTCTCAAACCACGTGTAAATGTTTTCCCTATATTTCTTTCAATAAAAATCTTGTTTGTGATTCTTGTCATATGGCTAAACAAAGTAGACTTTCTTTTTCTTATAGTAATAGTTTATCTTCACATGCTTTTCAACTTGTTTATATGGATATCTAGGGACCTATAAATATTGTTTCTTTGGATGGATTTTCTTACTGTTTAACAATTGTTGATGACTTTACTCGACATACTTGAGTGTTTTTAATGAGTGCCAAATCTGAAACTCTAATGCATATTCAAAACTTTATTGCCTATGTTTCTAATCAATTTTCTACACATATCAAAACCATAAGAAGTGACAATGGAGTAGAGTTTCTTATGCCCTCATTTTATGCTTCTTTAGGCATTATACATCAAAGATCTTGTGTAGAAACCCCTAAACAAAACTCAATGGTTGAAAGGAAACATTGACGTATATTAAATGTTACAAGAGCTCTCTTATTGCATGCTCATTTGTCTAAATGTTTCTGGTTCATGCCTTAAATCATGCTGTTTTTTTTTTTATTAATCGAACATGCACCCCTGTACTTAAAAACAAAACTCAATTTAAACTTTTGTATAGATTTCCCCCTATCTTTAATAATTTAAAGGTATTTGATTGTCTTGTTTTTTCTTCAACATTAACTAATGCTAGAACTAAATTCGATCACAGGGCTAGAATTATAAACATGGGGACAAAAGGGTATATACCTACTGATATTTCTTACTCAAATATATCTTCAAATCTTTATATATATATGAATGCTATTACTAGTATTCATAGGTGGATCATCACCACTTTACCCCATGGTAAGAAGCTCATCGAATGCAAGTGAGTCTCCACACTTACCTCCTCATTTCATGGTAAGAAGCTCACTAAGTATTACAATATAAGTCACTAACACCGAGTATTGCAATTTCAACTGTTATTTTATTTTCGATAACACATCCTATAAAGTAGTATATACTCCTAATAATAAAAAAGTAATATATTTTATCTTAAAATTTAATTGGTATACACTGAGAATAAATAATTGGTCGTGTAAAATTTTTTATATTATTAAAATATATTAATTTTTATATAGTTATTTTTATTTATACTTTATTACAGAGAATATTAAAAAAATAGTTAAATTAAATTGATGTATTTTATGTCAAATTTAAAATGGACCAATTGGATATTGACAATATCCAATCAAAACTTGAAAACACATTAATGGACTGACTTATTAGCGGATGATGGTTCAAATGGTTTGGCTAATTGGGGTTGATAAATCTTATTATCATTATAATCATTGGAAGGATATATGAGTTGAAGATATTGGAACCACCATTATTTGTGTTACTTCAATAAAAAAAATATTTATCACAATATTTGATTTATACAATTAAGTTGCAAGGTTCACTACCTGTGCTTTAGATAGTATCCTTGTGCTTTGGATAGTTGGAATTTTGTTGGATGAATAGAGATGCAAATATTAAAAATTAAATAATCTTATTTCAATTGCTTTTGTTACAATTGGAATTTGCATAAACATACTTTTAATAGTTATAAAATTGCTAAATTATAGTTAAAAAATTACTTTTAACATGTCTTTAATTTGATAGAAATGATAATTAATTTTAAAAAAGATTGATTTTAGTTAAACGTGAGACGAATGTGACATAAATTTTGTTTAAATATGCTTGAAAATTTTTTTTCCATCAATTAATGTAATTTGAATGGTTTGTATCAAAATTGTTTTTAAATGAATAATTACCAAATGATATCTAACTTCAAATATAATATGCTTATGTTTTATGTTTCTTTAATTATTTTACCTTATATTTAAGGATCTATATAAAAAAAAAAATAATAAATGCAGACTATGTGTGACAAGTTATTATATTTATGACAAGTTATAAATTATAGCTATTTTTGTTTTTATGTTGAAAACAAAAAAAAAAATACTTTAAATTTATTTTAGGTTTATATTATTATTTTGTAGAACTATACGGATGCAAAAGCATCCTAGAGATACAAAGAATTTAATTAAGATACAAATTGACATGAAAGAAAATATAAATGATAAATACGTTGTAGAATTAATTTACTTTTAGTTGAATTCACCAACTTTTAATGAACTCACCACTATTAAGATGAGAATCTATCCCAAAAAAAAAAAATTATATTTCAATAAATAGACATCTGATTGGACCTTATTTTTATATATGCATTAAATTATATAAAGTTGTCATAGATCTCTTCGTTTTTGTATATTTATTAGAATTAGAATCTGCCATATATATTTTTTTAATTTATGTTGTTCAATGTTGATATCACTCTAATTCAAGATCACTCATAGTTCATGTTGGTTTAATTCTAAAGTTTATAATCAGCTCTGTGGCCCGTGATAAAATACCATTGCAAAAATATTTGCTGTCAAAATTTCAGCTCTTTTAATGTTAAATTAATTAATACACAAATGGCAAGTACAACTTTTGTATCATATTTATGTGTGAAGCTCCTTCGGTCCCACAGCTAAGCTAATGATTCTAAATATAATAATAATAATAATAATAATAACTTCATAAATATCTCTAACCACTAGTATAATAATAATTAATTTTATCTATGCCTTTATTTTATTTGAAGTTCATGGACACGTCTTCTCCTACACTTTGACCTTCTTCTTTTGTCAATCAACATTCTTAGTCATATCTTCCTTTCAGTTATAACAATTTGTCTGTATTAGGGAATAAAGTAAGAGGAAAAAAAATAAAAAGTACCTATTAATTAATATTTAGATACTAATGAAAAGTAAGGAGAAATATATTCTAATCATTAACGAATATATTCTCAACCACTTTTTATCTTAATCATTAATGAATATATTATCAAAAAATTTACTAATTAATTCAAACCAAGTATAAAATTCAGTTTTGTTTTAAATAGGAGTTGTTATTCCAAGGGGTGATGATTATTATGATCATAGCATTAATAATAATAATAATATTATATGATTTATTGTATGATTTCATTAATAATAGTTTAAGATAGGCAAAATTTCCGATTAGAAATTACTAACTGATTGAATTGACATGGAAGATTATCTTACAAGTTCTTTAGACGAAACAAGAGATGAAGGTGATGTCTGAAGACATGTGATATCTGATCAACATTTGCGTTGTATTTAATGTTGTCCGGAAAAAAATAAAGAAAATATTAATTGAAAGTTTCTCCATTTGGCATTATGTCATTAATCGATGAAGTAGAAAAAATCTATAAATTAGAACCTAAGGATCCACTTAGTGCATTTCATGTCAAAAAGATTGTATCATTAGTTCATTACTTCAAGAAAATTAAAATTTAGTCTCAAAAGTTTTAACAGATACTAATTCTTATATCTATATATATATATATATATATATATATATATATATTTAAAACTATCAATTTAAGTTATTTAAAATTAATTTTTAAATAAACAACTAATTAATTAGTCTCTCCTTCTTAAGTATGTTTTCTTTTAGCAATTTTAAAGACATCTCAATAAAAAAATATTTATTGCAACAAGTTTTTTTATTCAATTTAAGTTGCAAGGTTTCTCTATTTTTATCTGCCTTCGAGATCAAATGAGAAAAGTCAGAAAATGAAATTAAAAAAGTAGGTGGGAATTAATAAGATCTGCTTTTCACATGGTGGAATTATAAGATTATGAAATTCAATTAATTCAAAAACTGAGGTACGTAGAAAAAAAGAGGATTGAAATTTTGAATCATTTATATTTTTTGTGCAATTCATATATCGTGTGCTAGTGTGTTTTTATATTTTTTTATGTTAGTATGTGAAAACTTGTTTCATTGTGACTTTAATTTGTGGTCTCGCTGGATTTGTTTACAATTATTATTATGAAGTAGTAGTTCTCTTTCATATTTTGGACACAAGTAAATTTGTTTAATTGATTTTTTTGGACAAGTTTTATTTAAATGAATCGAAACTGAAGATTGTGCAACTTAAATTTGCAAAGAGGTAAAATAGTTCATGATTTTGTATGATGTCAAGTAAATTGATCATTTTGTTAACTTGGGTTGAGATTATCTAAGTACATAGTCAAATAAGTGCTTTAATATTAGAAATTAAATAATATTACTTTATATACGTAATCGTTTTAAAAAAATTACATTATACATTAATTGAGAGGACAATATTAGAAATATGAATTGCATTATGCCATTTGAACCAACTACAGAAAAATAATAATTAATTAAGACAATAAACATTTATATTATTTTAAATTTAATTCAATTTTCACTTATATCTATTAATTTTATTTTATTTTGATTTGGATATTTAAATTACATTTTTTTACATTATTTCTCTAGTTGTCGTGCGCGCGTGCGATTACTGTTTGTTGTTTTGTTTATTTGCATTAGGGATTTGAAAAATTGATAACCCCTTCTCTCACTCATCAGTTAATGAAACATCCAAACTCATCTACCTCTAGGTTTCATCCTATATATATACATATATCATGCTCATTCTCATCATCCTCATTCTCATCCTCCTCATTCTTCCACAGTCCTCCGAAAATGTCCTTTCCCAACACCACTGTCTCGCCCAACACCGCCTCTCCCACCACTGCCTCGCCCAACACCACCGCCGCCGACCCTATCTTCCACCATGTCACGTTTCAACACCCTGATCTGAACCATCACATGCCAAAATGGCTTGTCCCTATCATCTTCTACGGCGGTAGTGGCCATGTTAATGGCCGTGCTCATCTAGTATTTAAAATTTGTGTGAAAAATATCATTGGATCCGGAATAATTATGAGTGTTTTTTTATGCTTCCTCTTCTTCCTCTTCATATTTTAGTATTTAAAATTTGTGTGAAAAATATCATTGGATCCGTAATAATTATGATAGTGTTTTTTTATGTTGTTATGTTTTTATTGTAAATGTAAAAAATATCACACAGAAATTCCAGATCTGAGTTTGAGTTTGTTTTTGTTGTGAAAATCCAGACTAAATGTTTCCAATCATTAATAAGAATTTAAAATAAGTCAGTCAAAATAAAACTATAAAGTACCGAAATTAATTCAAAAGATTAAATATTTTCAACCCTAAGAAAAATTAATTTTCTTTGTTGTGCTTAACTTAACACAATTGGACATCTACTACTTCTAACTGAATTAGGATTAAGATTATATCTTTTATAATTGAATTATAATTAAAATTAATAAATCTAAATATTTAATTGAGAATTTTAGATTATTAACTAGTAATTTTGATTAATTTGAATTTAGATTAAATCAACATTAATATGAATTTGGGATTCTCTTATTGTTTATTGAAGTTTAAGCATTGCGACATGAGTTAAACACTTTGAATTGTGTTTTTAATCAATTTGATTGTTTGTTTAAAATTTGTTGTTTAGTTTTGATTTATTAAAACCATTTATCCACTATTTTTATCATATTAATTTGAATAAAAACATATATTTTTAGATTGATGAAATATGATAGAATAAAGTGGAATGATAAAATATGATAGAGTAAAGTGGAGTACTATACTACTACTCTCTGCATATTTTAATGATTATTAATGTGGGTTTAATAAATGAAACCGGTAACCTAGAAAGGTTGCTATTAGAATTTATGATACACCTACCACTACTAGTAACTACCTTGTCTTGAGCATGAGTCACAATCCATTGAAAGCTCTAAGTGTTTGTGAGAATATACTTATAGTGTTAATGATCATATTCAAATAGAACATTTGTGAGTAATACCTTTTTTATTCATTAGAATCTCTTGCTTCAAAATGATAAAGAGAAAAATGTTCTCTCTTTTTATATTAAGAGAATAAACTAGAAGAGAAAAACAGAAATGAAGGGAAACTAACTACTTAGAGAAGCAGGGAAAATAAAGACTTTGTCAGAATACAAACTAAAGAAAACAGAGAAGAAGAGTTTGAGGAGGATGAGAATATATATAGAGATGAAACTGAGAACAAGTTGAGTCTGAACGTTTTATTCATCAATGGATGGGAGAAAGGGTTATCAACAAGATGTTTGATCTTCCCCAATTTAGCCATTGTTAGATTTGGAGAAGGATACAAAAGAAAAAGGAAGAGATGAATATTGTGACGGAGGAGTGTCTGCAAAACTTATACTTATGCAGGTTTATTTTTATACAAAATGTCTTGTTCATAATTAATTACAATCATCAAACTCGTTACAATAATTAATAAAATTAGATAGTCAAAACCGGTGAAATAGGTAATACAGTACTCCTCTTCAAGTAAAAAAAACATATACTACTAACATAATATTTTAGTGGAGTAATTGTTTTTTCAAACTCAATTGAGTAGTTAATAAAATTAGGTAGAGCAGTGAAAAGCTTCTTGATAGCAATGTTATCAATAATGGGGCCACAAGTAGGGTCATCTCTATACCTAAATTCTTAAATACCAACCTAAAATACTCTGTTAAGGATAAATCTGATTGAAAAAATTAATAGATAAAGTGAAAAGGACTATATGCAATTATGGACTATAACCCACCCCATCCCGATATTACTCAATCGTTAAAAACATTTTTAATTGAACTTATGTGTTATTTTTTATTGTTTACGTTTAAGTATAGTTATGAAATTACCAACAGAAATATAGTAGGGTTAAATTCAACTTAATCATTATAAATGTTTAATCCTATAAATAAGTATGGAGGAGTACGTAAATTTAATTAGTGATTGAACATTTTAAGATAAAATATCAAATGGTAACATTAAACTTAATTATAGTTATGCCATTTTGCCATCTTTTCTGGACAAGCTCGGTAAAGCCATTGATATTGATCATAAAATCAATCTAAGTAAAACGCCTTAAGTATTTTTTACTGTGATTGAGATCAAAAATTGATAATCACATTTTTAGAATCTTCCCACATTTTTATAAACAAGAAACCCAACAATCTTGGGAAACAAAAAAATTAGATATAATTTGATATCTAATTCAATTATATTAACTACTATATTTAAAATTTGTAATGATTTTCACTACAACCGCCGCAGTATTAAACAAACCCATTTTGAATACTTATTTGGTTTATAAGGATGATTAGAGGTAATAAAAGGGATGAATTTGGTAATTACGAAGTAATGCATTGAATTAATGACTTTCAACCTATTGTAAAAAATGGATTCTAACAATTTAATAGTTTTTTTAAAATAATTTTAGACAAATTCAAATCAACATTACTATTACCAAAAATCAAACAACGAAAATGAGATTAAATTGCGTAAATTTAACTCTAACGGCTTATGGAACACCTCATCT
Source organism: Cicer echinospermum (assembly GCA_002896215.2). Classification (NCBI taxonomy): domain Eukaryota; kingdom Viridiplantae; phylum Streptophyta; class Magnoliopsida; order Fabales; family Fabaceae; genus Cicer; species Cicer echinospermum. The sequence continues at coordinate 40,153,865 of PGTU02000002.1, forward strand.
CGTTAAAATAAATGTGATAATTATTTTGAGAAAAAAAGAAGTATTTGATATAAGATCACGTAACACTTTTTAATATAAGCAAATATCAAATTCAACGTCAATCTCAATTCAATATTCAATTCCAAAACAAATTTGAAGGTAGTAATATCATTGTCCAAATAAGCATATAAATAACATTCTCTCACTCGAAGAAAATGATGTCTTGCTTAACAATTAATCCAAGTGATTCCAAAATTAAATCGTGAGTTGGGTGCTCAATTATTACAATTGCGAATAAAGAAAATCTACAACACATAGGTCTCTCCATTTTAATTCATTTTTTGTATTTTATTCTAACAATATTGGATTTGATCATCGCCTTTGAAAGATGAAGATCTTCTTTATGTAAACTATATTTTTTGTGGATACTTTATTCAAAATCTACCTTTGACTAATTTCTAATATTTTTCTTCGATCTTCAAATCTACTTTTTATGTGTGTTGTTGTTTATTCTAATAATATCCAATGTGTCAACCCGTCACATGACATATTTTCCTGCATTTCAAATATATAATGAAGAGTATATATAAATTTTATAATACATTTTTAAATTTCAGATTCTTTTTCATTTTAATAACTTTTTAGCGTAAAAAATATCTAAATAATATAATGTTATTTCTGTTTATATATCTTAAAATTTTAATTACCCTGAAAAATCAGACATTTAGTATTTTTAATATTATCAACATCAACACCTTCTATATATATATATATATATATATATAAAAAGTTATAAGTGATAGAAAAAAATTCATCCCTTACAAATATTATTATTATATTATTATTATTATTATTATACAAAAATACACGTTTTTTCTCCGACTTCTAATATTATTCAAATAAACAATATTGGTAACATGTAAAATTAGTGGTGAAGCTATTCATTGCATGAGTTAGCTTTGGCTCAAAAAAATATTTTTTATATAGAATTAATAATAATAGTTTTATATTTTACTACCTCAAATAAATTTATTTGTAATAAAATTAAAAGAAATAAAGAGTAAACAAATAATCACTTGATTGATATATCTATTTATATTATTTTAACATTTTTAATCTTACAGCAACTATAAATAAAAACAATTTACTGATAAAAGTTGTCAAGAAACAACTCAAAAATAAAATTGAAGATGTATTTTTTACAAATAATTTAATTGTTATATTGAAAAAGATAGATTAGTTTATTATAGATATAAAGGGGGCGCTAACAAGTGCCAACAATAGAAATGAATTTGAAATTGTGTATTTAGCTTTCTTTAAAATATCAAAATTTTGAGTTTTTTAATATAAATTTGTACTTTTGTATTCTTAACTGTATTTGTTAGCATGACTCTAGTTATGACGAATTTGTTATTTAAAATATTATCAGATACTATTTTGTTATTATAAAAGCAAATTAAAAAAAAAGTCACCTCATTAAAATTAGTATAACTTTGCCGCAGGTTGAAAATTAGCAAATTAAAAAAAGTCACCTCAATCAAAATTTCCGTAAAAATAGTTGAGTTGAAAATTGGAAATCCTATGTAATGATAATACAATTTCAAAAATTTTAAAATTTATAGAAATTCAAAAATTTATGTTGAAAATTTCCATTAAAATGTTATATATAGAAGATTACCAAATTTAAAATTTACAGTGTTTCTTGAAAATTTAAAATTAAATGAAACACGGTTAATTTTATAATATATTATTTACTTTATTTGCAATGGCTAAATGCAGAAAATAAAATGATAGGGCAATACCTCTTCCAAGAGTTGAAAAAAACTACACCATTACATTTGAATCGTTATTTTAGATTATTTTTTAATTATAGTAAAAAGAATATCGAAAGAAAAGCTGATCGAATTGAACAGTTAGCTCACATAATCCATATATGATAGACCAATTCTTAATAAATAGTAGGCTAATAATAATAAAGTAGGTTGGATCAATTTGACTAATTTAATTATAATTAAAGGAAATTAACTGTTAGAACGAGCCGGTCCAACCATTTTACAATTCTAATGAACACTCTTAGTCACATAATTTTTGTCATTGTCCACTATAATTTCATCTAGGATTATCAATTTTAGGTGATTATCAATATAAAATTATCAACAACTTTTAGTTTTTTCATAAATAGCAAAATTTTATAATACAAGATTTTTATATTTTTTATTTAAAAATATTATTTCTTTAAAGGTTTAATTGCAAATCATTCTATTTAATCGTGGAACAATGCTAGACGGACTGAGAATAACGTATCACATTTTTTATATTATTGTATTAAAAAAAAAAAAGTATTTCACTCTGTTTTTATATAAAAAATATTATTTCAAAAGATTAAATGTTTCCAATCATTAATAAGAATTTAAAATAGGTCACTCAAAAATAAAAACTATAAAGTAACCGAAATTAATTCAAAAAGATTAATATTTTCAAACCCTAAGAAAATTAATTTCTTTGTTGTGTTTAACTTAACACAATTGGACATCTACTACTTCTAACTGAATTAGGATTTAGATTATATCTTTTATAATGAATTATAATTAAAATTAATATATCTAATATTTATTGAGAATTTTAGATTATTAACTAGTAATTTTTGATTAATTGAATTTAGATTAAATCAACATTAATATGGAATTTGGGATTCTCTTATTGTTTATTGAAGTTTAAGCATTGCGACATGAGTTAAACACTATTGAATTGTTGTTTTTAATCAATTTGATTGTTTGTTTAAAAATTTGTTGTTTAGTTTTATTTATTAAAACCATTTATCCACTATTTTATCATATTAATTTGAATAAAAACATATATTTTAGATTGATGAAATATGATAGAATAAAGTGGAATGATAAAATATGATAGAGTAAGTGGAGTACTATACTACTACTCTCTGCACATTTAATGATTATTAATGTGGATTTAATAAATGAAACTGGTTAATCTAGAAAGGTTGCTATAGAATTTATGATACACCTACCACTACTAGTACTAGTAGTAGTATTGATTTTAAGATAAGATTTTACAAATGATATTAGTAGTTTTAAAATAACTATCACAATTAAAAAAAGAATTTGTTTTAAAAATTATAAAATTTAATTTTTAAAATAATATTAATTTTTATTTCAATTATTTCATTTAATGTAATATTATGATAATTAATATTATGAATATAATAATTGATTTGTTGTATTGAAGAGCGTGTGTATCATCTGTATATAAACTATTTAGAACCTCACTTTTTATTTGTGTTGCTCGTAGAAAATATAATTGATATAATTTGTTTTTAAAAGTCAATATTACAAATTAAATATTTTTTATCGTCACAAATGAATTTCTATCTTTTATTCTAATTAATTTTTATTTATTTTTAGTCAATGTAAAATTAATTCTTCAATGAAATTTATAGTAATAAACTATTAGAAATTCAACTGTTCGTACTACCAAGTAATTCTTTTAATATCTACGTTCAAATTTTATCTCATTATATCAGTGACTATCTAGAATAGGAGGAGATCAGGAAATAATAGTATAAAACTTTCAAAAGTAGAGATATTTTGGACCAGTAGAATTGAAGCTATTTCAATGGGATGGAGAAAATATACTCTTATCTGTTAAAAGAAAATAAAATGAATACAAGAAAAGGCAACTTAGATAGATATGAAAAGTGGGTTGAATTGACTTATCTTATTAATAATAACTTCTTTGTCTTAAAAAAAAAGAAAGAAGCTTATTTGAACAGTACTTCACAAATATTAAAAAAATAGAAAATAATAATTTTACTTTATTCCCTATTTATTGCAAATTAGTATATAATTATTACTGTAAATAAAAAAATATTAAATTAAAAAATAACATATATAATATTGATTAAAATATTACAATTAAAGACAAATTTTAATATTGAATAAATAGAGTGATCAATTATGTTAAGAGTATTATGTTTTGAAGAGTAAATATTGATATTATATCAATTAACTATACTCAAATAATTATGAAAAATAGTAATTGATGAACTCAAACAAGGGTTTTTGCCCTATTTTTACAAAGACAACTAATTTCCAAAAAATGGAAAAACAAAAACTCAACCAGAAGCAAGTTAATATGGATACATTACAAATTTCAAACTACATAAAAGCTAAGAAGAACGAGTGAAATATCTACCTCTAGGTAATGCAAGAGCACAGACACTCCAATGGAATTCATTAATACACTTCGCCCCTTGCACAAAAACAATAAACTCAGATGAACTCAAATCCAAGCACACACAAATCACAAGCAAAATTAAGCTTTGCTGGTGAAGAGACAGAGTGTGAAGAAGAGAGCAAGAGAGTTGTTTACCTTATAACATTAATTCGAACAAATCCCAAAAGGAGATCGATCTTGAACCAGAAGGAATGAATAGAGCTTGAGAGAGAGAGAGAGAGAGAAATCCGATAATGTAGGGCTCCATTCTGATATTAGTAGTCTACTTTCAATTTGCAAAGGGTAAATAAATCATTTCCATTTTTCTTTTGAGTACCTCAATTGGGGAACTCAAAAAATAACATATAAGATGGACTTTGAAGAATTTTAATTTTAAATATTTCCCAAATGTCTTTTCCAATTTTCTATAAAACTCCCAAACAAGAGGAGGCTAGCCATAAAGCCTCCCCTTTCTCTCCAAAAACCTCTCAAACACAACCTAAGAGAACATCACAATTACCTAAAACTTTTTAATTTTACACATTAAAATCCTCCTCCTATTATCAACTCGTGCTTTTTTTTGATGTTGATCCAGCTTGTAGATGCTCGCCACTGGATTGAATCTGGATGAGAAGAAGAATATTGTTCAAAGCTCAACACTATAATAGACTCCAAATCATATTCTTAAATAAGGTACACATTACCTTATCAAGCTTATCCCTGACAAACCTCACGTGTTTTGATTCATGGAACGGGAGGGAAAATAGTCCTGTTTATAGAAACATGTTATGTAAGCATCAGGTAACAAAGGTTTCCAAGATGGAAAATTAATTTCTGTTGTTTTTAAAATTCGAAAACCTTTGAACAATAATATGCCACCGAAAAATATTACTGGGTTGAGTCGCGACTAGGTCGCTCTTTTAAGACGTTTCGAGGGCACTGCCCAAAATTGTGCAAGGCAGACTATCAACCACGAAGTCCCCCGGATAAAACAGCCAGATTCACTGTATCGGAGTTCCCTCTATTATGCCAGTCGATTGACTGGCTAATCAAAGGACACAAGATTAGTCTGTTTAGGGTTGAATGAATCTGAACATTGACATTGACTTTAATACACCACAACCCGAACCGAACCGGCCGGACGAGCGGGCAGGCAGCGGCGCGCGCGCGTGAGGTGGTCCCATTGCTTGCGTTTCTCCCTCCTTCACAAAATTGCGGTTGCCCCTTGGGGCCCAACCCAATTGTGAAACTAACTCCTTATAAAGGTCATAAATGAGGTGTGTCCCTCTAATGTGGGACTTCTCATTTTTCAATTCACACATTAAAAGCCATCATCAATGTCATTTATTTTTTCATCATTTCCAACAATCCCCCACTTGAATTTAAAAATAGATTCTTGAATAGCGTCAAACGCTTCTATAAGATTGTGCATAAACAAAGGTGTCTTTCGACTTGAACCTTTGCATAGCGAGTAGGATTCAGATTCAACAAGAGTAACTCGTAGTTTTTGAACTCTATCTCTGACATCAAACCCACACACAACCTTTTCATTAGGTGTATTCTCAAAAGCCCGTGCATTTAGGGCCCTGCACGTGTATCCAGTCTAGTGAACGCTCTAGGAATTCTGCCTCGAAATTCCATAGGAAGCGGCCCCCACTTCCACATTCACGTAGGTGAGTCTATCAAGAGTACTCCTGTAGCCACTAGGTACCCCACTCCATATAGAAGTATAGATCTCATTAAGAGTTTCTATTGTCTCATCCTTTTTCGCTTCAGGAATCATGCTTCTCATTTAAACATAGCATGTTCATTCATATCACTATGACATGTTATTACCCATTGAACCTAAATCTTGGGATCTCCAGTCTTTTAGGCCGTTACCATCATAAGTGACTCATTTATCTATAGGCATTAGTCCCATCCTTCTTGGATGTATTTGGACTTTTCTCTCTAGCTAATCCTTTCGTCAAAGGATCAACTAAATTTTCAACAGAGTGCGTACATGATCCACAATAACAGCTCCATTCGAAAGTAATTCTCTAACTGTGATGTGCTTACGACGTATTTGTCGTCTCTTACCGTATTATAATAACGATTCCTCAATTTTTGCAATAGTCGCGGTACTATCTCATTGGATCAACACAGCTGGTAACGGCTTATCCCATAAAGGATTTCTGCTACAAGCATCTCAAACCCACCTTGCTTCTTCACTTAGCATTAGCTAACAGCTATCATTTCAGGACTCCATATAGTGGACTGAGCCAATATTGTCTGTTTCTTCGATTTCCAAGATACAGCCACCACCGGCTATGCTGAAAATATAGCCACTGGTTGCCTTGACTATCACTGATAAGATTTCCAATCAGCATCACTGTATCCTTCAAGGACGACAAGGAAAATCTTTGATAGTGTAATCCAAGACTCATGGTCCTTTAAGGTATCTTCATGACTCTATCGATAGCGTGCCAATGCTCCATACTAGGTCTACTAGGTAAACTTGCAAAAACAATCCCACGACATAGGCAATGTCGGGGTCTAGTTACAATCAGTGGCATACCTGAGGCTCCCAATGATGCTCGCATATTCAGTTTGTCAACACCTGTCCCCAAAGTCTTGAAAAGTGTTCTACACTGGATCACATGGTGTGTAAGAAGGTTTACAGTCAAATAATCATATTCTTTAGGATCTTTTCAATATAGTGAGATTGATCCAAAGAAATTCCATTAAATTATATAAAGTTGTCATAGATCTCTTCGTTTTTGTA